>JAJIBD010021498.1:0-96928 GCA_021461705.1 Cryptotis parvus
AGTCTCCCCACAGGTGTGTGTGTGACCCCTGCATCTCCACGACCCAAGTTGCCCCAGGGAAGAGTGGAAACTCCATCAACGGGAACCAAGGCAAAGTGCCTTGGTTTCACCGTGAGCCCTTTGGTGCGCGGCTTCTGGGAACATCCCAAAACTCAAAACGCACCGCGGCGCTAGGGAGTCTGCGCAGCCCCTACCCCCTTACTACCTATCTTGCATGAGGTACCAGTGAACCTTGGTTCCTACCTCCTTGCTACCCACCTAAACTCTGCAAACAGACCAGACACCTACTAACTGTACTATCTAGCCCCCAAGACCCCATATTTGCAACCTACAGTAGTCATAATTGTAAAGCAATGCAAAATTCCATCAAGCTCTGTGAGTGAAATCAGTAGTCCAGATGAGTCAAGCAATACCAATGAGTTGTATAACCACTCTGATAAGGAATTTCGGAAAGAAATGTTAAGAATTCATAAGGAATTCAAAGAAGCAATGGAATGCAAACTCAATAAAATACAAGAGGACATGATAGAAGAAGTGAGGAAAATGCAAATGGAAATGACAGTTATTAAAAATGAGGTAAGAGAAATAGAAAAACACAATGGAAAGCCAGCATAGCAGAATAATAGCTACTGAAGAAAGAATTAGTGATCTCGAGGACGAGTTCCAAAGATTCGCTACACAACACCAGAAGATAGAAAAAAGACTCACAATTACCGAACAGAAAACAAGAGATAATCTGGATGAAGTCAGAAGAAACAACATACGGACCACTGGGGTCCCAGATGGGCAAGAAGAAAACCCTGATGAAGAAGAAACTGTCAAAGCCATCATTGCTGAGAAGTTCCTGGAACTAAAAAACGCTTGCCTCAAGATCCAGGAGGCCCGTAGGATATCAGCTAAAAGAAACCCCAACAAGAATACTCCAAGACACATCTTAATTAAAATGACTAAAACTATAGATAGAGATAGAATACTGAAAGCAGCAAGCTCAAAGAAGGAAATCACATACAAAGGAACATCTCTAAGATTTACAGCAGACTTCTCCGATGAAACACTCCGAGCCCGAAAACAATGGTGGGATATTGTGAAAAGACTCAATGAACTAACTGCAGGCCTCATCAAGAATTCTTTACCCGGCCAGTCTCACATTCAGATATGAAGGAAAGATACACAACTTCATGGATAAGCAACAACTCAGGAACTTCATGGACTCAAAACCAACCTTAAAAGAAGGTCTGAAGGGTCTACAGTAATACGACCAAACCCATAAGCACAACAAGCACAAACAGAAAGATGACACAAAATCCCATGACAATAATCTCTCTCAATGTCAATGGTCTAAATGCACCAATTAAGAGACACAAAGTAACAAAATGGATTAAAAATTGAACCCAACATTCTGCTGTCTACAAGAAAAGCATCTGAATAATCAGAACAAACACAGACTCAAAATCAAAGGGTGGAAGACCATTCTCCATGCAACCAACTCCTCCAAAAAGGCTGGTGTGGCCATATTAGTATCAGATAATATAGACTTCCAGGCTGAAAAAGGTTAGAAGGGACAACGAAGGCCATTTCTTATTACTTAAGGGGTATGTACACCAGGAAGAAATTACGCTACTAAACATATATGCACCCAACGAGGGGCCAGCAAAATATATAAAACAACTGCTAAGAGACCTCAAAGAAGACATTAACAGTAGCACAATAATAGTTGGAGACTTAAACAATGCTCTATCAACGATGGATAGATCAAGAAAACTGAAACTCACCAAGGAAATATTGGCCCTGAAGGAAGAAATGGAAGAGAGCTAGTAGATATATACAGGGCTTTTCATGCCGAAAAAGCTGAATACACATTTTTCTCTAGTGCACATGGAACATTCTCCAAGATAGACCACATGCTGAGCCACAAAGCATACCTCAATAATATTAAAAAGATAGAAATTTTGTCAGCTATCTTTTCAGACCATGATGCACTGAAAATGGAAGTTAACCGTACACAGAAACAGGGAGTCAAACCAAACACCTGGAAACTGAACAGCTCACTCCTGAACAACAAATGGGTCATAGAAGAAATCAAACAGGAAATCCAAAGATTTCTGGAAACAAATGAAAATGAAGATACCAACTATAAGAACTTGTGGGACACGGCAAAAGCCGTGTTAAGAGGGAAGTTTATAGCTCTGCAAGCATACATCAGGAAACAAGAAAGGGCCCACATAAATAACCTAACTACACAGCTGAAGACATTAGAAAAAGACCAACAAAAGGAGCCCAACCCAGGCAGAAAAAAAGGAAATAATAAAACTTAGAGAGGAAATCAATGAGTTGGAAACCAAAAAAACAATCCAAAAGATTAACGAAACCAAGAGCTGGTTTTATGAAAAGTTAAACAAGATTGACAGACTATTGGCAAGACTTGTAAGGACAGGGAAAGAGAGAACCCAAATAAACAGAATCAGAAATAAAAAGGGTGACATCACAACAGAAACCACAGAAATCCAAAAGATCATCAGAGATTACTTTGAGAGCCTGTATGCCGTGAAACATGAGAATCTAGAAGCAATGGATAAATTCCTGAAGTCCTATAACCTCCCACGGCTGAAACAAGAAGACCTCCGATACCTGAATAAGCCTATCACCATTGATGAAATAGAAACAGTAATTAAAAGTCTGCCCAAACACAAAAGCCCAGGTCCAGACGGATTCACTAGTGAACTCTACCAAACCTTTAAGGAGAACCTACTGCCAGTCCTTTTCAAGCTCTTCCAGGAAATAGAAGAAACAGAAACACTCCCAAACAGCTTCTATGAGGCACATATCACCCTGATACCCAAAGCAGGGAGAGACAACACAAAGAAAGAAAACTACAGACCAATCACCCTGATGAACACGGATGCTAAGATCTTCAACAAAATACTAGAAAACAGAATCCAAAGACTCATCAAGAAGATTATACATCATGACCAAGTAGGATTCATCCCGGGAATGCAAGGATGCTTCAACATTCGCAAGTCAATCAACACAATACACAATATCAATAAAAAGAAAAAATAAAAACCATATGATCCTATCAATAGACGCAGAGAAAGCATTTGATAAGATCCAGCACCCGGTCATAATTAAAACCCTCCAGAAAATGGGAATTGAAGGGACTTTCCTCAAGATAGTTACAGCCATCTACCAAAAGCCCACAGCAAGCATCATTCTTAATGGGGAAAAGTTGAAAGCCTTCCCCTGAGATCAGGGGCAAGACAAGGTTGCCCACTCTCACCCCTTTTATTCAACATAGTACTGGAAGTACTTGCCATAGCAATCAGAGAAGAAAAAGGACATCAAGGGCATCCAGATAGGCAAGGAAGAAATCAAGCTATCATTATTTGCAGATGACATGATATTATACCTAGAGAACCCTAAACTCTCTACCAAAAAACTCCTAGAAACAATAGATGCATATAGTAGAGTGGCAGGATACAAAATCAACACCCAAAATTCGGTGGCTTTCCTATATACAAATAACAAAAGAGAAGAAAAGGATATTAAGGAAACAATTCCATTCACAATTGTGCCACAGAAAATCAAATACCTAGGAATCAACCTACCCAAGTGTGTGAAGGACCTGTACAAAGAAAACTACAAGACACTGCTCCAAGAGATAAAAGAGGACACAAGGAAATGGAAACATATTCCCTGCTCATGGATGGGGAGAATCAACATTGTCAAAATGGTAATACTCCCTAGAGCTCTGTACAGATTCAATGCAGTCCCTATAAAGATACCCATGACATTCTTCAAAGAAATTGACCAAATACTCCTGAAATTTGTATGGAACAATAAACCCCCAAGGATAGCTAAAGCAATCCTTGGGAAAAAGAAGATGGGAGGCATCACCTTTCCCAACTTCAAACTGTACTACAAGGCAGTAGTAATTAAAACAGCATGGTATTGGAATAAATACAGACCTGTGGACCTATGGAATAGAATTGAGTATCCTGACACCCAACCTCAAACATATGATCATTTAATCTTTGATAAAGGTGCAACAAGTACAAAATGGAGTAAGGAAAGCCTCTTCAACAAGTGGTGTTGGGAAAACTGGGCAGCGACATGTAAAAACATGAATTTGGACCTGTGTCTAACACCATGCACAAAAATCAGATCAAAATAGATTAGAGATCTGAATATCAGACTTGAATCCATAAAGTACATTGAAGAAAATATAGGAAAAACCCTCCACGACATTGAAGCTAAAGGCATCTTCAAAGGTGAAACATCACTAACAAAGCAACTAGAAGAAAAGATAAATATATGGGACTACCTGAGACTAAAAAGCTTCTGCACCTCAAAAGAAACAGTGACTAAGATACAAAAGCAGTCCACAGACTGGGAAAGAATATTCACCCAATACCCATCTGATAAGGGGTTAATATCCAGAATATATCAGGCACTGGTAGAACTTTACAAGAAGAAAACAAACAACCCCATCAAAAAATGGGGAGAAGAAATGAACAGAAACTTCAGCAAGGAAGAAATTCGAATGGCCAAAAACATATGAAAAAATGCTCATCATCACTAATCAGCAGAGAGATGCAAATCAAAACAACAATAAGATACCACTTTACGCCACAGAGACTGGCAGATATTCAAAAGAGCAAGAACAACAAGTGCTGGGGTGGATGTGGGGAAAAGGGGACACTCATCCATTGTTGGTGGGAATGCTTGCTGGTACAGCCTTTCTGGAAAACAATATGGACTTTCCTCCAAAGACTAGAAATTGAACTCCCATTTGACCCAGCCATACCACTCCTGGGAATCTACTCTGGGAAACCAAAAATACGCAGCGGAAACACCATCCCTACTTTTATGTTCATAGCAGCATTATTCACAATAGCCAGAATCTGGAAGCAACCGGAGTGCCCGAAAATCGATGACTGGATAAAGAAGCTTTGGTACATCTACGCAATGGAATACTATGCAGCTATTAGGAAAAATGAAGTTATAAAATTTGCCTATAAATGGATGGACATGGAGAAGATTATGTTGAGCGAAATTAGCCAGAAGGAGAGAGACAGACACAGAATGACTGCATTTATCTGCATAACATAAATATATATGTACATATTAAGATACCAATATCCAAGGTCAAGTGAAACATATATCAGGAGGTCTTGTCAAAGGTGGAAATTATCACAAACGTGTGGGAGTCAGAGGTTAGGTAAGACAGAAAATGGAACAGTGTGCTAACAATTGTCGAGGGTACTAATGCCAACCTAGAACTGAGCATTAAATAGAGGCAAAAAGATACACATGACAACACTTTAATGTATGTTCTGTAATCCATAGTCTGGAGGGGAAGGAAAAGAGAAAGAGACAGAAATGGAAAGAAGTAAAGAACCTGCCATGGACGAGGGCTGGGGGAAGGGGAGGGAACCGGGGATGTTGGTGGTGGGAGATGGGCACTGGTGGCGGGATGGGTGTTGGAACACTGTATGACCAAAACCCAAATATGAACTTTTTAATTGTATATCTTTGCAATTGTAAAAATAAAAAATTAAAAAAAATTTTAAAAAAATTAGCATAGCACCAAGACAATCTGAGTCTCCACGTTGCCCTCCTCCCCACCTTCCCATAATACTTTAGAACAGATTAAATGCAGTCAGTGTGGGTCTGGTTCAGGCTTGCTTTGCTCTCAGAGGCTTTTATGCAGACTGTGGGGAAACTCTTGACTCTACAATGGTGGGCCCAAATCAATATTGCTCAGGCAGGAACTCTCCCCTGGTCGCCCAGCTTGCTTAGAGACCCACAGGGTTGTACCCATAGACGCAAGGGAACCATGTGATACCAGGAATCACTCCAAGGCACGGCCAAGCAGAGCATGTGCTTTAGCCCTTGACTATCTCTCTGGCTCCGCAGTAAGTTTTTATCTAATGGAACACATGTAAGTCTCAGCACATACAGTACAAACATTTGCTTGCACAATATTTTATTCTGCCATCAGAGCAAACTGGAAAAGTAGCAAGCACAGTATGGACGATACTTCAAATCCTTTGCACAGCTAACAGACAATTTGTTTCACCATGATTAATCATCATGCCCATTTTATCATTTTCTTCCTCTCTCCTGCCCTTTCTCCTCCTTCCTATTTTAAGTGGATGCAGACCTTCCCTTAAATGCTACTATCAACACCTATACTCAATAACACAGACACACTGTGGCAATTAAACTCATTAAATACTGATTCGATATTCCTTTCTAATACACCAATCCACCTAAATACTTTGCATTCTTCACAGTGACCTTCAGAAAAATCTCCACAAGGCAGGAGTTTTCCCTGCTCGTGGCAGCAGGTCCCTTCCCCTGGAACAGTTCCTCAGTCTTATGTGCCTTTTTTAGAGAGGGAGACAATGCTAAGGTACCACGGGGTCCAGTCCCAGGGCTCCTTGGGTTCAATGCTCAAGACCAAACATACAGAGTTGCTTAGGCCCAGCAGTGCTGGGACCAGCAGGGCTCTTCCCCAGCAGAACCCAGAGAACCATGCGGTACCAGGATCTGAACATGGCCCTCCGCATGCCAACCACGTAAACCAATCCCTTGCACTCTCTCCCTGGTCCAGTCAGGTTGAGCCAGACAGGAAGATGGGGAAGGACCCATGGCAAAAGGAATTTCTGAGAAGTAATAAATTCAATTGTTCCAAAGCGCAAGAAGTGAGGCTGAGACCTGAGGGAGATCCTTCCGGCACCAGGAAGGCGGAGCCCACAGGAATACAAACTTCAGTTAGCGGCTTTTCATCTTTGAAGATGCCTTTAGCTTCAGTGTTGTGGAGGGTTTTTCCTATAGTTCCTTCAACGTATTTAATTTATTCAGGTACAATATTCAAAGATTTAATATATTTTGATCTGATTTTTATGCATTGAACCCGGGCCGGCACAGGCCGGCCGTCCTACAAGGCAAACGCCTTTACCCGCTGGGCTATCGCTCCGCCCCAGTATCATGTGTATCTTTTTGCCTGTATATGATGCTCAATTCTAGGTTGGTATTCGCACTTTTGACAATTATTAGTACAGTGTTCCCTTCTCTGTCTTACCTAACCTCTGACTACCACACGTTTGTTGTAAAATTCATCTTTGAGAAGACCTCCTTATCCGTGTTTCACCAGACATTGGATATTTCTATCATAATATGTACACACACACACACACACATATATATGTGTGTATATATATGTCATGGAAATAAAATAAATGCAGTCATTCTATATCCGTGTTTTTTTTTCTGGCTAATTTCACTCAACATGATCCTCTCCACAGCAAAAGATGGAAAAAGACTCACAATTAATAAACAGGCTACAAGAGATAATCAGGATGAAGCCAAAAGGAACAACATTTGGATCACTGGGGTCCCAGAAGGGCAAGAAGAAAACCCCGATGAAGAAGAAACTGTCAAAACCATCATTGCTGAGAAGTTCCCCAAACTGAAGAATGCATGCTTCAGGTTGCCCATTGCATACCAGCTAAAAGAAACCCCAATAAAATTACTCCAAGACACATCCTAATTAGAATGACAAAAACTATAGATTGAGATAGAATACTGAAAGCAGCATGATCAAAGAAAGAAATCACATACAAAGGAGCATCCCTAAGATTTACAGCAGACTTCTCAGATGAAACACTCTGAACTGGAAACAATGGTGGGGTATTATGAAAAGGCTCAATGAACTGCAGGCCTCACCAAGAATTCTTTACCTGGCTAGACTCATATTCAGACGTGAAGAAAAAGATAAACAACTTCATGGATAAACAACTCAGGAACTTCATAGACACAGAATAAACTTTAAAAGAAGACTGAAGGGTCTACTGTAAAATAAAACAGAACCCAAAAGTACAAAAAAGTTTGAACAGAAAGAGGACACAAAGTTCCATGACAATAATCTCTCTCAATGTCAATGGTCTAAATCCACCAATTAAGAGACAAAGAGTGGCAAAATCGGCTAAAAACCTAAATCCAATATTCTGCTGCCTACAAGAAACACATCTGAATAATCAGACCAAACAAAGACTCAAAGTCAAAGGCTGGATGACCATTCTCTACACAAACAAGTCCTCTGAAAAGGCTGGTGTAGCCATAGTAGTATCTCACAATATAGACTTCAGATTGAATTAGGTTAGAAGGGACAATTTCTTAATAATTGAGGGGTATTTATATTAGAAAGAAATCACGCTACCAAACATATATGCACCCAATGAGGAGCCAGCAAGATACTTAAAACAACTGCTAATAGACCTCAAAGTAGACATTAATAGTAGCACAAGAATAGTTGGAAAATTCAATACTGCATTATCAACTATCGATAGATCAACAAGAATGAAATTTATCAAGGAAGTAGTGACCCTGAAGGAGGAAATGGAAGAAAGAGAGCTGGTTGATATATACAGGGATTTTCCTTGCCAAAAAGCTGAATACACATTTTCTCCAGTGCACATGAACATTCTCCAAGATAGACCATATGCTGAGCAACAAAGCATACCTCAACAAAATAAAAAGATAGAAATCATGTCAACTATCTTTTCACACCATGATGCACTGAAAATAGAAGTTAACCAGACACAGAAGTAGGGAGTCAAAACAAGCACCTGGAAACTGAACAGCTTTTTAAGTTTCCATAAAAACAACCAATGGATCATAGAAGAAATCAAACAGAAAATCCAAAGATTTCTGTAGCAAATGAAAATGAAGACACCAACTATCAGAACTGAGGGATACAGTGAAAGAAGTGTTAAGAGGAAAGTTCATAGCTCTGCAAGCTTTCATCAGGAAAGAAGAAAAAGGCCCACATAAATAACCTGACATCACAGCAAAATATTAGAAAAAGACCAACCAAAGGAGCCCAACCCAGGCATAAAGAAGGAAAAAATAAAACGTAGAGAGGAAATCAATGAGCTGGAGACCCCAAAAAATCCAAAAGATTAATGAAACCAAGAGCTGGTTCTTTGAAAAACAAACCCGATCGACAAACCACTTACAAGAATTGTAAGGACAGGGAAAGAGAGAACCCAAATAAACAGAATCAGAAATGAATATTGGGACAACACAACAGAAACCTCAGAAATCCAAAAGATCATCAGAGTTTACTTTGGAATTGTTTTCTTAATATCCCTTTCTTCTCTTTCGTTATTTGTATATAGGAAAGCCCCTGACTTTTTGGGCATTGATTTTGTACCCTGCCACTCTTCTATATGCAGAGCTTATTTTAGGAAAAATCTTTTAGAACTGCACTGGATTCCTGAGTAAAATTTATCCATTCCCTGTTGGCTTCACAGGTAGAAGGAAACTCATTTCCTGATACCATTGGGGACCCCAGCAACTCCCAGACACATTCTCAACACTGTACAGGGCACTCAAGAAGGACCCCAAATGTATTGATAAAACACTCCATTACCATTAAGTCTAAAGGAAAGTTTCCTCATTAACCAGAGACTCATGTTATCTTCCTTGTATAGGCAGTGAGAAAAGACAAGAGAAGGGAAACACACATTATTCTTAATCTTCTATAGCAGAATGGATTTGTGTATTGATTGAACCCATTTGTAATTCTCTTTGTACAGTTCTCTCTCTCACACACACATGCAGTTTAAACTATGGAATGTAGGAGGAGATACTGGGACCTCCCAAAACCATGGATTAAGTTGATGTGGTGAGGGATGCAGGGATTCTTGAAAGTCTCATCATTGGTTTGAAGAAGGCCCAGGACTGAAGACAACTCTGTGCTCAAAGCAGAGGTCCTGGTTCCCCTCCCTCATCAGGGAGGTGTGTTGACTGTGTAGATGTAAATGTGTGTGACCAGCACCCATAGAAGAGGGTGAGCAGTCCCTGTGCAGTGGGGCTATAGAGATCTCGTTATGAAGCCATATTAGAGGACCAGGAAGTGACCTCAGGTTGACCATGATGTCATATAGAACTTGGAACCCTGGTCACCAGGCACCCACATTATATAAACTGAAGTTTACTCAGTTCACTGCTGGTAAAGCAGAGGAACTAACAATGTTTTGTTGTTTTCCCAGATCCCAAGGCTGTGACCTAAAGTGCCGTAAGAGCAACATAGTGAAAAGAGTGAGAACATGGGTAAGGACCCGGTGCAGACGCTCACGAAATAGTTCACTGACAACAACAGAGGTTGCACGGGAAGCTCAGGTCAGTCTGGGACACCACACTGATGCCCATGCGGTACTCTGCAGCCTCTCCCCCAAGTGTATGCTCACACGTCTAAGCTGTGTTTGTGTGAGTGTATGTGTTTGTGTGTTTGTGTTCGTGCGGTGAGGTCTACACTGAACAAGAGTGACTGGGATGAGGTCAGGGAGTACAGGAAAGTGCCGTTTGGTCAAGATTTGTCTTAAATTCTAAGTGTGTCATGTTTACCCCTGGAAGACCCCTATAGCAGCTGTGCAGGGATCTGGGGAGTCAACAATCAGCAGCAATGGTGTCAGTGTAATAGGCATGAGTGCTGAGCTTCTGCTGGCCATCAAGGCTACACAAATGTAGGAGAGGAACTTGCCACTGAGGACAACCAGTCCTTCTTCAATTCCAACATGGGGTTCCCCAGCACCAGTGATATCCAGAACAGGCCAGGGACTAAAGAAAAGACTGGATTACAAAGGGGAAAGTACTAATTATGATGTGTCGGTTCTTTCAAAGGCAGGGGAGGAGGTATAAAACCAAGGAGGGGGCCGGAGCGATAGCCCAGCGGGTAGGGCGTTTTCCTTGCATGCGGCCGGCCTGTGTCGGCCTGGGTTCCATCCCGGCATCCCATATGGTCCCCCGAGCACCGCCAGGAGTGGTTCCTGAGTGCAGAGCCAGGAGTAACCCCTGAGCATCGCCAGGTGTGACCCAAAAAGCAAAAAAAAAAAAAAAAAAAAAAAACACCAAGGAGACAGTAGCTTGTCAGAGCACGAGACTTAGATTCAGTTGCTCACAGCAATCTGACACAGTGCGTTCATCCTGTTTTGATCACTATAGCTTAGTAGCATAGTTTCAAGTTAGTAATGATATACCTCTACCTTCTCATTTTTCACTAAGGCTTTGGCTATTTGCGGTATTTTATGGTATCCAAACTAAAGTATTGGCTGTTCTAAAGGTTTGTAAGAACATCATCTAAACTTGGAGGGAGATTGCATTGAATATTTATAGTAATTTAAGGTAGACTGGTCATTCTGAGTACTTATTCTAATCGAAGAACATGGCATATGTTCCCATTGTTAATGACATCTATCTCTTTATTTTTCTTTAATTAAAAACAGTAAAATTTACACAAAAACCACATTTATGAAGTTATACAGAGTTGTTATAGGCATTCAATATCCCAAACCAATTCTATCACCAGAGTGACTTCTCATCAATATTGTCCCCAGTTTCCAAGCCACCCACCATGCCTGTCTGTTTAGCAGGTAAATAATTTATTTTATAATGCTTTTTACAACTAGGTGGCTAAACGATTTACCAAGAAAAGGCTATGATAAATATATAATTTTTGCAAACTGTTGTATCTTACCATGAGTTCAGTAAGTCCTGTCTGAGAGCTCACTGAGTACTGCTAGCTGATCTTTTTGTATATTTTAGTTGAACTTGTTGCCTTCTATATTACTTTCCATCTAATTTGGTGTGTTCTCACTGAGATGTTAGTATTGTGCTATTTTGAGGTGACGGTGTATGCCAGAAGCTCTACCTTTTGTGGAACTGGCTGACGATTTACTCAATGGAAGTTGTAGAATATGGATGTAACTTCCAGGGCTTCAGAAACTATGGAAGGTCGGGGGAGATTCACACCTCCACTCTGACAAGACCCCGAAGTTCTCAGCCAGAAAACTGGTGAACCTAAATTTTCTATGGTTTGCTGTCTCAGACATTGGTTGAGAAGTAGTGGAGTCATGCTGCTGGCTGTTGGCAGCTATGTGTTGTGGGTGCAATCAACAGGTCTTTAGCAGAGCAGGAACTCAGGACCCCTAACCCCAGAGTTTTCATGTGAAAGATAGGGGTACACATAAATTTTAGGGGCCTAGTTTTCCATCTCTTCCAAGATTTAATACTGAATTTATAAAGCTGAACCAAGAGATAAACAAGTTTCCATGACAGTAGCTGTGGGATGTGGGTGTTTTTTTCTATATATGTTCTAAGTGACTTTGAGTTTTCACCTAGTTTTTCTTAATTTAATAAATCCCAATTTTAATAAAATGTAAGTGACATATAGCGGTATTATGCCACATTGGATAAAGCCTGCATTATGCCGCAATGTTGCTCTTTTCATTGTGGGAAGTATACACAAGATAGGGATTGGAGCAACATTAAAAATATTGATTATTATCCTTCTCTGCATCCTTGAGTGTACTTCATTAATGGGTCATCGTTTCTCTTTCAAAAGAGCCCTTTCAAACTCACCCAGACAACAGGCTCCAGTTACATGGCTCTGTTGAAGAAACAGGTTCAGAGAAGACCACTCCAGATGTTAAGACTCTGGATGACATCCGCCAACATTGGGGGTGGTTCCCTCGGCTGCAGTGTCTCGCCTCTGTGTGCAGACAATGCATGTTTCATGTTGGTGTTCCTGCTTCCCAGCTACCACCTTCCACCACTCATCCTTTTTAGTCACCGTGTCGTTGGCCACGCCTTTGCCAAACATTCCTGGGTCATCTCTGGCCCTGGGTTGGCAGCACTGGGGCATGATATAAAGGATGCCTGAGGATGGGTATCTCAGGTCACCTTCACCATCACCTAGAGGTATCAGCACCAATTCTACCCATCTAGAAAGACCTGTCCTGACCTCCCTACCTACTAGAGATGCTACCAATTGAACGTAGTTCAAGGACTCAACGCAGCACTGCTGAGCAGGGAACACAGGATCTTCAGGTGGACATCTAGTTTACCAAAGTGGGGGGGGGTTAGGTGAAACCTAGCCCCCTATCCTACACCACCCCAGAACACCCTCCATCTCTGTTCAGTTCTTCTTACATATTACCTGCTGCCTAACAACATCCACTATTGGGGCAGAATCAGTTTGAGCGAGACCCCTGATTTAGAGAACTGACCCCACTTTACCCTGGGACCCACAGATCTCCCAGAGGTATCCCACATATCTCCCAAGATATGATGATCCTTGAAACATACACACCGATTGGGTGTGGAAGTAATGAGGGTTCCCGGAGCCTGGGGTTTCAATGTTTCACACTGTTGTGACTCACGGAGAGTTCATTCAGCCCTGGGATGGGAGTTGGAAGCTGATGAAAACACAAAGGCCACAACTAGAGGAAAAAGAGAGCATAGCACTCAGATGTAGCTAAGCTGACCAGACACATTCTTTCAGGTGCAAGGCCCTGGCTTCCACCTCCAGAGTCACTCTGTCATGATGAACCAAGACTCTACCCTGGTTTCCAGCACTGAGCTTGAGAACGTCGTTCCAGCATTTCAAGGAGTGGCCCTTCAGGTAAGAAAACATTATGCAATATAAGAATACTGAAAATAATTACAAAATAACAGAGATCTGTTGACACCATTAAATAAGAGGGGTACATAAAGACAGAGAAAACCAAAGAAACTCATCAGAATTCCAAATGTTTTATAACTGTCTGGAGGAATACCCATGCCTTAGTACCCATGTTACAGAAGAGAATAATTTTGTGCAGTCAATTAAGGCAATCATTCTCTCTTCCCCATGGGGCCTGGTGCTTAGTGCCTGAAGCTTCCTTGGTAGTATTCATAGCTTATAACTTTTCAGGGGATGTACTATGGGATTCTGGAGACAGTCCTTTGGATCATTGTTCTCGTCTGCTTAACTGCTTCTCCAGTCTCTAATTCTAACCAGGAATACAGGGAAGGCTCCAGGCATGGTGGATAGGGTCGATCAAACTGCAGCACAGAGAGCATGTGACTGAGGCTCCATGCTAGGCCAGGTTCATTGGATGCCAAATTATCTGAATCTCCTCAGAGTGAGGGTCTTCCAAATTTAAAAAATGTTTTTAATTATACCATCTTGAGATATACAACTACAAAGATGTTCATGTTTGGGTTTCATTCATACAGTGTTCCAGCACCCAACATTCCACCAGTGCCCATTTCCCACCATCAATGTCCCCTGTACCCTCCCCTCCTCCCAAAGTCTGCCTTATGGAATGTACTTTCCCTTTTCTCTCTGTCTTCCTTCTCTTGCACATTGTGGTTTTGCAATACATATATTTATAGGTTATCATATATATAAATATATATGTATAAATATAAATATATATATATATATATATATATATAAATCCCTTTGCCTATATTCAATGCACAGTTCTAGGTTGCTCTTATCTTTTCCAACAATTATTAGCACACTGTTCATTTCTCTGTCTTACCAAACCTCTGATTCCCACACAAATGCAGTCAATTTCACCCACTGAAAAGACCTCCTGATCCATGTTTCCCTGGTTTTAGATATTTTTATCATACTATGTTTTTATATTTCGCAGATAAACGCAGTCATTCTATATCTCTCCTTTCCCCTCTGGCTAATTTTACTCAGCATTTTCCTCTCCATGTCCATCCATTTATAGGCAAATTTCATAACTTGGATTTACTAACAGATGCATAGTATTCCATTCTGTAGAAGTACGGCAATTTCTTTATCCAGTCGTCTGCTCTAAGGCACTCTGTTTGTGTCCAGATTCGGGCTATTGTAGATAGTGTTGCTAAGAACATAAAAGTCAAGATGATGTTTCTTCTGCGTGTTTTTGGCCTCCCAGGTCATATTCCCAGGCATCGTATGGCTGGGTCAAATGAGACTGAATTTCTAGTTTTTGAAGGAATGTCCATACTGTTTTCCAGAAAGGCTGTACCAGTTGACATTCTCACCAACAATGGAGAAGTGTCCCTTTCTCCCTGCATCCATGCAAACATGTTTTGCTCTTGCTCTTTTGTACAGGTGCCAGTCTCTGTGGTGTGAGGTGATATCTCATTGTTGCTTTGATTTGCCTCCGTCTGATGGTTTGTGATGATGATCATTTTTTCATATGTTTTTAGATATTCGAATTTCTTCTTTGGGTGTTTCTGTTCTTTTTCTCTCCATTTTATGATGGAGTTCAATATTAACATTTTGTAAACTTCTACCAGTGCCTGACATATCCTGGATATTATCCCTTATCAGATAGTGTTGGCTGAATATTCTTTCCCACTCTGTGAACTTTCTTTGTATCTTGGCAACCATTTCATTTGGAATGCAGAAGCTTTTCAGTTTCATGCAGTACCATATGTTTATCTTTGCTTCCAATTGCTTTTTTAGTGGTGTTTTGTCTTTGAAAATGCCTTTAGCCCCAATGTTGTAGACGATTTTTCCTATATTTTTTTCAATGTTTTTTATGGATTCAGGTCTGAAATTAAGATCTTTAATCCATTTTATCTGACTTTTGTAAATTGTGTTAGACATAATCTCAGTTCATTGTTTACATGTAGCTGCTCATTTTACCCAGCACCACACTTTGAAGAGGCTTTTTTTGCTCCATTTCATACTATTTGCTCCTTTATCAAAGATTCCATGGTCATGTATTTGAGGATGAGTGTCAGGATACTCAACTCTATTCCATAGATCTTCTGGTTTGGTTTTACTCCAATACCATGCGGTTCTAATTACTTCTTCTTTGTAGTACAGTTTGAAGTTGGGAAAGGTGATGCCTCCCATCTTATTTTTCCCAAGGATTGCTTTAGCTATCCATGGTTTTTTTTAAATCAATACAAATACCAGAACTGTTTGGTCAATCTCTTTGAAGAATTCATGGGTTTCTTTATAAAAACCTCATTGAATCTATATAAAGCTCTAAGGAGTATTACATTTTGATAATGTTTATTGTCCCAATCCATGGGCAGGAGATGTGTTTCTATTTATTCGTGTCCTCTTTTATTTCTTTTGTATTTTTCTCTGTACAGGTCCTTTAAATTGTTAGTCAAAGCAATACCTAAGCTTTAGATTTTATGTGGCACAATTGTTTATGGGATTATTTGCTTAATATCCCTTTATTCTCTTTCATTATTTGATATAGGAAGCCATTTACGTTGGGGTATTGATTTTGTACCTTGCCACTCTGCTAGAGGTATCTATTGTTTCTAGGAGTTTTTGGTAGAGATTTTAGCTTGCCTTCTTCCTTGCCTATTCCCTGATTGCTATGGCACGTACTTCCACTACTATGCTGAATAGAGGGGGTCAGAGTGGGAAACCTTTTATTGACCCTAAACATGGGGGCAAGGGGCTCATCCAACTTTAAGGCAAATTATTCTTAAAATATGGTGGCTCAGTCTATATGAATCCTGGGTCAAATACATCCCCAAAACTAGGATGTTGGAAAAACTCAGGGACACTGGAGTTCCCAAAGACTCGGAGTTGCTGGCTCTCCCTAAAGCTTCACACAGTGGTCCTCACCATACCATCCTGCACATGAAAAATAAAAAAAATCATGCTTTCTAATGAAAAAATTCATCCCAAAATTAATCTGAATCTAACTGAGAGGTTAGCAATGTTACCTGAGCAGATGGCAAAGGCTGAGCCCCGAGAGCACTGTGAGATTGATCCAATGCACAGAGCATTTGTAGTCTGGGATGTTACATAACCAAGAACACCTGGAATTAGCTGTGGCCAAGGGAAACCATGAATGCTTTTATTCACGTCAACCCTCCTAATGGGGTATCTAAGAAACAAGCAGGTTAGGTCAGGAATATCCCTTGATACAGGAAACCACAGTTCTGTCTGAATGGGGCTCTTTGTCATCTTAATTTGAAACCTCTACCTAAGTGTGTGCCGACCTTCACAGGAGAACAGGCATGGCACTGCTGGAACATGACTATTTGAGAAAGCACAATTTTACTTTTGCTTTTTGGGGTTACACCTAGCAATTCCAATGTGTTAGTCTTGGCTCTGCACTAAGGAATTACTCCAGGCAGAGCTTGGGGACCATGTGCGATGCCGGGGATTTAACCTGGGTCTGGCAACATGCAAGGCAAACACACTCTCTGCTGTGCTATATCACTCTGACCCTGGAAACACATATTTTAGAGTGAATGCTCAGTTCCAATATTGCTCAGGTCCCTCTTTCAAGACTATAGAGATGTGATAATGGATTTCATTAATATCACATCTAAGGAAAAGTTTCCCCCTTAACAACTGGCTGTGTTATCTTCCTTTAATAGCCTTTTATGAAGGACAAGAAAAGGAAAATACTCATATTTCTCAACCTCTCCTCTTCTATGGAATTGATATATTCAATGAAATCACTTGTAATATATTTACAGGATTCTGTCTTTGCCTCTCTCTCCCTGTCTTCACTACTTTTCTCTCCCTCTTCCTTTTACTCTGTCTCCCTTTCTCCCTGTCTCTGAATTTGTCTCTCTTTGTCTCTTTCACACAAACACAGGCACATACATTCCTATGGAATCTCCGAAGGAGATGTAGAACCACCTCAAACCATTAAAAAGTGGGTAGGATGAATGATTCAAGGATGTTACAAGTTCTCATCATTAGAAGGTGGGATCCAGAGCTGTGGTCAGCTTTGTCCTCACTCCAGAGACCCTGGTTGCACCCTGCTCTCCCCAGGACCATGAGTTCACTGTTTCTATATAACTGAGTGAACAGAACTTGAGGGAAGGAGAAGATCTGTCCCTACCCAGAGGGGCCGTGCAGAGATCTCTGAGGACCAAGCCCTGCTATGAGGGCCCTGCAGCTGAACTCTCCTGTCTGTGATAAAAATGAGGATCCCATAATGACCTCTCTGTGTGATTCAATTAGACAGAATTGGGGACCACATCCTCATACCCCGTACTGTACACATAGTTGTTTACTTAGCTCATTGTAGGAATGCAGAAGAAGCAAACATTTTGCTGTGTGCCAGGAATTTGAGATTGTGGTTATAAAACCACAAACTGTGTAAGATTGAAAAATCTCATAATCTGGTGAGGACTCATTGTAGGACCCGTCTGGAATTCTTCACCAAGATCAAAGCAAATGCAGAATAGCAGGGAACAGGCCCAGACAGGCTACAATACTGTTGTCAATAATAGAGCCTCTATCACTGCCCAAAGATATGGGTGCAAATGTTTGCAAGTTTGCAGAGTGTGTGTGCTTGTGGATGTGAAAGTGTGGATGTGAAAAAGAGTAAATCTCAGTGCATGTTAGAGAGATGGTGTGTGTGAATTTGTGTGTGTATGTGTATGAGTTGTCACATTGTGTCTGTGGCCAGCCTGCTCTAAACAGTGGGCTCACCAAATCCAACATCCAAGGAAAGGGTACTGTTCACTAAACTGGCAAGAATGCAAATTTTCAAAGACATTTCTGAACTTTATGGTGTGAATTTTTTCACCCCTGTGGGAGATGCAGGCCTATCAGGTAAGGAGGAATCGGTAGGCATGAGAGAGTGCAGGGCTCCTGGAGCTGAGTCTTTGTGGTCTTTTCCCAGCAGAGCGAGCCACGGAGAAGAAAGAAGATGTTCTACATATCTTCTGGATCCAGTTCATCTGAAGAAAGTCTGGAATCACTCAGCATTGACAAGAAACAGACTTACTCTAAGCAGGAATTCGAAGTTCTCTACGGAGAGCCTCCTCTTCAGAGATCACCACCATCAGCATCTATGCACGGAGAGGAGCCTAATCCTCACAGATCACCATCTTCAGCATCTGTGCACCGAGAGGAGCCTACTCCTCAGAGTTCACCATCTTCAGCATCTAGGACCCGAGGAGGAGCCTACTCCTCAAAGATCACCATCTTTAACGTCTATGCACCGGGAGGAGGATCCTACTCCTCAAAGATCACCATCTTTAACGTCTATGCACCGGGAGGATCCTACTCCTCAAAGATCACCATCTTTAACGTCTATGCACCGGGAGGATCCTACTCCTCAAAGATCACCATCTTTAGCATCTAGGACACGAGGAGGAGCCTACTCCTCAGAGATCACCATCTTTAGCATCTATGCACCGGGAGGAGCCTACTCCTCAAAGATCACCATCTTTAGCGTCTATGCACCAGGAGGAGCCTACTCCTCAAAGATCACCCTCTTTAACGTCTATGCACCAGGAGGAGCCCACTCCTCAAAGATCACCACCTTCAGTGTCTAGGCCCCAAGAAGAGCTTATATCTGTGACAGCTGGGGGAGAACTCGACTCAGTGCATCAGGAGCAAAAGGGTGAAAACCAAGGTGTGTGTTTATATGTACATGTAAAAAGGGAAGGGGAGAGGCTCCAACCAGAGGTATCTAAGGGGCTAGTATTGATAGGAGTAAGAGACCAAGAGCCCATTCTAGGAAAGTATCCATAAGAAGACTTATTGTGCTTGGTTCTGGGCTCTCCCCTTGGATCTCATTAGCTTTGGGACATCACATTGGCTAGTCATCTGGGGGATATTTTCTCCTACAGCACAGGCAATCACATATAGGTGACCTTTTCTTCTATCACATGGAACAGTCATCCGGGTGATCTCTCCTGTATCACATGGAATACAGGAGATCTGGGTGACCTTTTCTTGTATATCGCATGGAACAGTCATCAAGGTGACATTTTCTCCTATATCACATGGAACAGTCTCCCGGGAGGTCTTTTCTCCTGTGTCACATGGGACAGTTATCCAGATAACCTTTACTCCTATGTCACATGCAACATTCATTCAGGTGACCTATTCTCCTATCACATGGAACAGTCATATGGGTGACCTTTTCTCCTATATCACAATAAACAGTCATCCGGGTGACCTTTTCTTCTATTGCTTCTCTAGGTCAAGGCAACTTGACTCATGTATAAGTATTGAACCATCAGTGACAAAGTTCCCGAAGGACCTGTCAGAGTTGCAACTGAAAGCTCAGGATCGCAGTTCCACAACTGAGGCACAGCCCGGTGGGCTGGGAGCACTAAGCCCTCCTCTTATGGATCACCTGGCTTTGGCATGATTTCTGATTTTAATTATCTTCGTTTTCATTTTAATTATCTGTTATGTAATAATATAAATAAATTTAATTGCTTATTCTGCGAATTCTGTTTTCTTTTTGATTTGTTTATGAGCCCAACTTGGCATTCCCTAATGCTTACTCCTGGCTCTGAGGTCAGGGACCTTGCCAGTCAGGGTTCACACAGCCATATGCAGTACTGCGGACCAAACATAGTTGGACAGCACACGTCCAATATGGTGGAGAAAGGGAGAAATCTGTTGAACTGACACAGTTTAAGAATTGGAGATACACAGCAGGCTTTTGAGCAACACTGTTTTGTCAGCATCAAATTTCATTATAAATTTTTGTTTTGTTTTGTTTGGGGGCCACACCTGGCTGTGATTATGACTTACTCCTGCCTCTACCCTCAGGAAACAAAGGGCAGGGGAACATACGGGCTGCCTGGCATAGAACCTGGGGCAGTGTGTGGAAAGCAAGTGCCTTCCCCACTGTACTAGGTCTCTGGTCCTTCATTTTAATATTGATAGGAATAAAAGAAATAATGGCAATTGCTGAAAAATGTAAAAGCTTTTTACACTGCCTCCATTTCACTCATACTTCCACTTGAGTCAAAGTTTCAGGAGGCCGAAACAATAATACAGTCGGCCCCACAGTACAGGTAGTGCAGTAGAGCACACACGATGCAGTAGGGTTCAATCTCTCAAACCTCATATTGTCCACAAGTACCACCAGGAGTGCTCCCTGAGTGTAGAGCCAGGAACAATCCTGAACATTTCTGGTTGTGGCCCGTAACCAAAAAAACATAATGAAAGAGTCGATGGTTCCTCAAACCATCACAACATGAAGAGGCGGTTCTAGCGGCACAAGAAATCTGGGAGAAATCAGAAGATAATCAGAATAAGCTGAATAAAAAGAAGTGAAAGACCAGTACAACAAAGTAACAAAACTATACTTAAAGAAACAAAAGTGAACATGAAAAACCAGAACAGGACCCTCTTGTTCACTGTGGGTAGGAAAGGAAACCAGTCCAGAGTTTTTGGAAAACATAAAGTACCTTCTCAAAAAGCGAAAAGTTCGCAAATGCTTTCCCTGCATCTATTGATTTGATAATATAATCTTTATTTATTTAGTTGTTTATTTATTCGTTTAATTATTTATTTTTGCTTTTTGGATCGCATCCTGAGATGCTTCCTTATAATCTGGAAATACTGCTTCTAGGAATATAAACCAAAGGCCCCAAAACCATGCATAATAGTCATCTGTACCCATTGGTTCAGTGCAGAGCTATTCACAATAGTCAGACTCTGTAAACAGTTCAAGTGTTGAGAAGAAATAAATGAATAAACTATGGTACACCTACACAATGGAATACTAAAGTAAGGGTATATGAAGGCATGAAGTTTGTACATCCATGCACATCCATTTGTACGTGGATGTACACGTATATCATGGTAAGTAAATGAGTCAGACGGAGAGAGAGAGGAACATAGAATGATGACAATCATTTAAGGGAAATAATAACAAATAGTATGAGAATCATACCTAGACAATAGAAACGAGGACCCTGGTAGCACTCACCCATGGCAGTAGGGTGGAGTGTGTGTGGGAGGGAATGCAATGCCCTTTCAATAACAGTACTGCAAACTATAGTACCTTGTGGGGAAAAAGGGAGAGCGAAAGAGCGAGAGAGCGAGAAAGCAAGAGAGTGAGAGAGAGAGAGAGAGAAAAGAAAAGTTCCTGGTGGTGGAATTGGAAACCTGGGACATTGGTGATGAGAGAAATTGATGAAGGGACAGGAGTTGGGACATTTTATGAAAGAAAATCAATGCAGAAGGACTTTGTAACTATGCATCTCACAGTTATTCAATAAAAAAGTTTATTTTTTTAAGTCTGAGAAGCATCTAGTTGTCAATCTGTCCTTGAAGCCCTCGGTTTCTGCTGTCCCTGAAGAAGGCTCTTCAGCTCCACCCACGTGGTATCTGAGTGGTGACACACACCTGGGCTGGTTCCAGATCCCCAAACAAGGCACTTCATTTTGTGCCTCCAAGTCTCACTAAACTATCACAGGGAAGCCCAGAGGTTGGAGCAGTGATTTGCATGTGACATGGTAGAGACCCCTCCCCTCAACCACAGGGAAAGAAACTGAGGAATTAAGAGTGGGAAGATGGCAAAGGGTAGACCACACGTCTGGCACGTGCGGCCCTGTGAAGAAACCCTCAGAGTATAGTTTTGTTGTGAGGTTGCAGTAAATGTTCTAAACTTTGATTAGATATTAAATAGTCAAACCCTATAAAATAGTAAAAGCTATTAAATATGTAGCAGTCTACAGAGAATTATCGGAGCTGTATATTGCATTGTAAAATATTACAACCCTATGAAAACACCACAAGCTTGTGAATATGTAATAGTTTCTATAGTGCATATTTCATATGGGTATTCTATCTACTTGCCTGCATATTTCATGTGCATATTCTACCTACATACATGCATATTTCACGTGGGTATTCTATCAACTTCATGCATATTTCGCATGGGTGTTCTACCTACTTCCATGCATAATTCACATGGGTATTCTCTCTGTTTCTATGCCTATTTCACAAGGCATTCTACCTGCTTCCATGCATTTTTCACATGGGTATTCTATCTACTTCCATGCATATTTCACGTGGGTGTTATATCTACTTCCATGCATAATTCACAGGGGTATTCTGTCTACTTCCATGCATTTTTCACATGGGTATTCTATCTAGTTCCATGCATATTTCATAGGGGTATTCTGTCTAGTTCCATGCATGTTTTGTGGGTATTGTATGTTCTTCCATACATATTTCACGTGGGTGATCTATTTACTTCCATGCATATTTCATAGGGGTATTCTATCTAGTTCCACGCATGTTTCTTGGGTATTCTATCTTCTTCCATACATATTTCACGTGGGTGATCTATTTACTTCCATGCATATTTCACAGGGGTATTCTATCTACTTCCATGCATATTTCACGTCGGTTTTCTTTCCACTTCCATGCATATTTTGCAAGCGTTTTCTATCTACTTCATGCTGGCACAGCACCTGAACTACTGGCTACTGGCTCTCACTGTGCCCAGCTGCTCATGAGGTGCCCGGGAGGGATGGCAGGTTCTAGCCCTGGCCCGCCGCCCCAGCAGAGCCTCACAACAAGCCAGTCAACCCCCCACTCCATGAGGACCTCCATTTTCCACATCCAGACTTCCCCCCTTGTCAGAACTTCACCCAGCAGACCAGCCTATCACAGCCCGGCTCATCGAGATCCACCCTGCTGCAGTCTTTTTTAATCTGGCCCCGGTATGCTGATCCAGAGACAGACATGGGGCAGAGCTGCTACTGGCTCTCACTGTGCCCAGCTGCTCATGAGGTGCCCGGGAGGGATGGCAGGTTCTAGCCCTGGCCCGCCACCCCAGCAGAGCCTCACAACAAGCCAGAGGACCCCCCACTCCATGAGGACCTCCATTTTCCACATCCGGACTTCCCCCTTATCAGAACTCCATCCAGCAGACCAGCCTATCACAGCCCGGCTCGCTGGGATGATTGCTGCTGCGAGGTTCATCAATAAATGCTGGATTTTGAGATGACTACAAGAGTATGCTACCCACATGGCAGAGCCTGGCAGGCTACCCGTGTCGTATTTGATATGCCAGATACCAGTAACAATTATAGACCTCATTCCCATGACCTGATGGAATGGTTTTCGAGGCTCTTTATGTTCCTGGAGCAACCAGGTGCCCTTGGGCTCTACTTGCATGAGACAGGTCATATGGAGATGTTACTGGTGCCCGCTCGAGCAAATCGAAGATGAACGGGAAGACAGTGATACAGTGATTCTATCTACTTCCATGCATATTTCACACAGGCATTCTATCTACTTCCATGCATATTTCACGCCGGTTTTCTTTCCACTCCCATGCATATTTCACAAGCATTTTCTATCTACTTCATGCTGGCACAGCACCTGAACTACTGCCTGGGTATGGCTTAATTAACACAAATGGCAGCACTGAAAGTGAAGGGATAAGTGCCTAACCTTCATCACACAAAAAATTACACTCTACATAACTGTTAGAAAATAAGGAATAATAAGTACATACAGAACCAAAGGCAAGGCTAATGTTCTTAAAATCTAGAGTCTTCTTGAAAACTTCTAAGACAGACACCTACATGTTTAGAACTGGTTAAAATTGTTTTTAAAAGAATTCAGATGAGGGGGCTGGAGCAATAGCACAGCGGGTAGGGCACTTGCCTTGCACTCGGTCGACCTGGGTTCAATCCCAGGCATCCCATATGGTCCCCTAGCACAGCCAGGAGTAATTCCTGAGCAAAGAGCCCTGAGCGTCACTGTGTTGACCCAAAAAGCAAAAAAAAATAAAAAATTCAAATATTCAAATGTCCAGATACACAGGAGAAAATGCTCAGCACATCTGTGAGATTCAGTGCTGTCTACCCATGATGCCATCTTCTAACCCAGACCCACAGCATCCTCAGGGAAGGGCCACATCTTGTTCTCTGTTCCACTCTTGGTTTTTTCTGCCTCCCCTGCATGAGGTACACACCCATAAATACACAGATGGATCTCTTGATATTAATAGAGCAGTGCAAGGCAGGAAAACATTAGCCATCTTCCAATTTGATGAACGGGATGCAGTTACTTCCCCTAACAGCAGGTGGGGCCAGAGAGAGTACAGAAGTTAAGAGGTTTGTGTTGCATGTGGCAGACCCAGATTTGATACCCAGCACGCTGCCTTTTGTTCCCAGACCACCACAGGAGTGATCCCTGATCACAGAGCCAGGGGTAAGCCCTGAGCACTGCTAGGTGTTTTCCTCCCTCTTAAAAAAAATCAGAAGTAGAGAACTAAGAGGGTCAGAAAGTATTTATTTTCCAGGTCAGAGAGGGTGAAATTGGGAAAAAAAATAGCTGCCACAAATGCTGACGTAGAGAGGAACAGCCTGTTCTCCCTGGAGGGAGACCGTGAAATGAAGCCGTGCATGCATGTGGCACCTTTAGTGCAGGAGGAGGAAGACAAATGACAGAAAATAAGGAGGGTTTGTCCACCGTCACTGAACTGAAGTGTCCTAAACAATGCATGAAAAGAAGATATTTTTAAACATATTTATTTTTTATTGGGCTGCATTTTGCCGTATCTGAAACCCTCTGGGATATGTCCGGGGATTCTGGATTGTTGGTATTCCACAGAGAGCCCTGCACATACAATGGTGCGGCATCCCTTAACAAAACTCAAGCAAATCTGTGCTGCCAAGGTACCAACATTTCCTTGGCACTTTGGGTAAAAGAAACTCTGTGTTTTTATCTAGTGGAGATAAAAGCATAGGAGTAACTCTCTATTCCTTCCCATACATTTTTGCCACATACAAATGTTGGCTGTGGAGAAAGAGACTCACAGACGTGGGGCAGAGCTGCTACTGGCTCTCCCTGTGCCCAGCCACTCACGAGGCACCCGGGAGGGATGGCGGGTTCTAGCCCTGGCCCGCCACCCCAGCAGAGCCTTGCAACAAGCCAGACAACCCCCCAACTCCATGAGGGCCTCCATTTTCCACATCTGGACTTCCCCCTCGTCAGAACTCCACCCAGCAGACCAGCATATCACAGCCTCCCGTGATTCATCAATTAATGCTGGCTTTAGAGGTGACTACAAGAGTATGCCATCCACACGGCAGAGCCTGGCAAGCTACCCGTGTTGTATTTGATATGCCAGATACCAGTAACAATTATAGATCTCATTCCCATGACCTGATGGAATGGTTTGAGGCTCTTTATGTTCCTGGAGCAACCAGGTGCCCTTGGGCTCTACTTGCATGAGACAGGATATATGGAGATGTTACTGGTGCCCACTCGAGCAAATCGATGATGAACGGGAAGACAGTGATACAGTGATCTTCCAATTTGTCTTTCTTTGTGTGTGTGTGTGTCACACCTAGTGATTCCTAGGAAGTACTCATGGTTCTGCATTTAGAAAACATTCCCGGTGGTGCTTGGAGACTGTATGGGCTGCTGGGGCCGGGTCACTGGTGTGCCTTGTGCAAGGAAATGTCTTACCCTCTGTACTATCTGTCCAGTGCCAAAGAGGGGGTTTTTTTTTTTGCCTCTAAAGCCGTTACTCAATTTGTGCCGGGATTTCAGTGAATTCTAGATCAATGTGTCTAGGTTTCACTTTCTCTGTCTCTTGCTCCTGGGCTGGAAAGAGTAATATGAATTTTTTCCTTCAATATCTACACAATAGTTGACAAATCTTTATGCATCATGAGATATAAATTGACATTCAGGTGTGAAAGAGATTCTATCTTAAATGCAAACAGGAAGAAAGAGCAAACACTCAGCACTCCACAACAGACATTTCTTCTTAACCCAGGTTTGACTCTCCTTCTGATCAACTTCTCAATATCCTAAACACAAAAAATACTTTTTTAAATGTTTACACACGAGAAAAGTAAGATCAATTTTCAAATTCAACAGACATTATTTATAAGGTCCCAGTCTATCTTGATTACACACAGCTACCTGAAAATGTGCTTCCAAATGAGGAAAACTTTTAAAAAACAAAACTGTAATCAAATGAACCAGAAATTAATTCAGAGTTGACAAGACCGTGATAAAGAATATATGAAACAGACGTGTGTGTTTCTATGTGCCTATAATAGAAGAGAGTACTTTTCTCCTTCCCAAATCTTTGATTCATATCAAGTTTAATTTATTTCGGGGTCCCCAAAGCAATGCTCAGCGAGCCTGAAGCCACTACAAGCAACATTTCCCAGCCAGGCAGGAGAGTTCTATGTCCCCCATCTGCCCCCACTGCAGGGTGCAGCTCAGGCCTGGAGCTGCCGCAGCATGCCAGGACACTCGGGTGTGTGGGGATATGCAAGCATGGATACCCCATCAAGGGATATGCCCAGCAGTGCTCAGGGTCATGTGCGGTGGGAGGGTTCAAGCTCAGGTACCCGCTCACTGAATAGTCTCTGCAGTTACCACATCATGTTTATGTCGAGATGAAAGCAAATCTCCCCACAGACAGCGCATGAACAGTCAGCTATTATCTCTGACACCTTCTCTCTTTTCTTCTACTTGAGTTTAAACTTTCCTGAAAGAAACCTTCCTGACTGTCCCCCTGCTGTGTGACCCACCCCATAAAGTGGCTCCAAGACTGTCTACACAATGTGTGTTGCACCTCATAAAGCAGCTCTCAGGCTGTCTCTCCGCTGTGTCATGCACATCATAAATGCAGGTCGCCGTGGCACTCCACGAGCACAGAGAACCAGGTCTGTGTCCTGGAAGGAGTGATGGGCCCATCTGAGGCACCCACTCTCCCTGTAGGTCAGAGGGACTGCCCCACACTAGCACACCCTCTTGCCAAGGACCAAGGCACAATTCACCTTCAACTGCAGGCCCAGTCCAGACCTTAAATGCTTTCCTACATCCCATGACCTCCCAACTTTCTTTTCCACTTGAATCCTTTTGTTTTCTACTAGAATCCTAATTCCAGTGGCACTTTTCAAAAAGAGGCATAAACTCTAAGGCACCAGCTGAAGAAGCACATTCTCAGAGGGTCACAAGGGGGAGCACTTAGGGCCCTACTGGAAACATCTATCTAACCATCTATCTATCTGGTTAATATATCTAACCATCTGGGGCTGGAGCTATGGCACAGTGGGTAGGGCGTTTGCCTTGCATGCAGCTGACCTAGGTTCATATCCCCGCATCCCTTATGGTCCCCCCAGCACTGCCAGGAGTAATTCCTGAACAAAGAGCCAGGAGTAACCCCTGAGCATCGCCCAGTGTGACCCAAAAAATATATATATATATATATATGTGTGTGTGTGTGTGTGTGTGTGTGTGTGTGTATTCATCTATCTATCTATCTATTTGGATAATATCTCTAACTATCTACCTATCTGGTTAATATATATAACCAGAAAGGCAGAGCTAAAATAACCCATTAAAATCAATAGTGTCTGCCTACTATGTGAGCCTGAGTTGAGAAAGATGGTACTTCAAGGAAGACACAGATGGAAACATGGGTGGATTCTGAATATGAGCAAGATGTGTTGGGCCAGTGTTTTCCATCTGGCATCCAGGCTGCAAACCAATATTCCTATTCACAAGCACAGTCAAAAGCATAGGATGAATGAGACCATCAGGCTGGCTTTGTTCAGTGTCTGAAGGTCCAGCATGAGAACATGCAAACCGGGAACATAATAAAGAGCAGAACCTCTAGTCTGCTTGGTTCTGCGGGCCTGGAAACAGGGTGTAGCGCAGCAGATCTCAGAGAGGACAGCGGGTACACTGGCAGCTGACAGCTCCTGTAGAGAGACCTGGGGAGTGCCAGGAACAGAGAGTGGGCTGTGTGCCAGGGACTGGCATGAATCAAGGCCTCAAACACAGCAGTGAAGAACGACATTCTGATGGATGTCCACAGACCACAGTTGTGCCCTGGAATGTGTGAAAGTTCCAGGGAAATTGAGACAAAACCCAAGGATGATTTCTGAATGGATCAATATACAAGGTTTCAGGTATAAAATATAAAATAGAGCCCTAGGACTCTAAAGTGCTTTTAATGACACTGCATGGCTAAAGTGACCAGGAAATTGTATTTTATAAATTCTTACAACAATAACAAACAGTTTTGTAACATAATAGTATGAATGTAAGCTAGGGTTACTGTGATCATTTCACAATAAATACAAATATCGAATCATTGTGCTTTGTGCCTGAAGTGAACTTCAATCTCTGATTATTTTTCTTACTGGGCTCCGCAGCTAGCAGTGCACACTAGGACCAAACTACTGTTAGCCCCCTGAAAGCGTCTTGACCTCTGTTCTCCCCTTTCCAATCTCTATCTTCATGATTTTTCTGAAGAGCACAGAAGGCAGCTCATTCTGTAGAATGTCACACAAATTAAATGTGCCCAACATTTCTGAATAATGAATGAGGCTCGGGGAGAGAAGACCCTTCCCAACCTCTTACCAGTGACATCTGCTTATTGTTGACAACTACTTTGAAACACTTTGAGTCTAGATGATGTAAATACCAGGGCTATCACGTTTCACGGTCATTAAATCAAGAGAATTTTAAGTAGTGAAGGTGAATTTTAAGTAGTCACCCAAAATCAGGTGACTGGATTGTAGAGGTGCACATCGTATCACTGTGCATCTTGCTGGCTGCCTCTCTGCAACAACACTCAAGGCACACAGGTCAATGCATACTTTGGCTTTTCCACTGGAGCCCTGCAGAAATCTCTGGAAGGCTTCAGTGTGAGAAAGAAATGGTAGGTTTTGGTAAGGAGCCTATGCACCATCTTATGGAATTAGAGTGACTGTTCCTCGTGACCGCGGAAAGATGGAGGGAGGAAACAATGCAACCCAGACCATCAGGTCCCAGCCCCAAGGTTTTTAATAGAGGGTGAGGTCGGTAGGGATAGGAAGAGGAGGAAGAGGAAGAAGAAGAGGAAGAGGAAAAAGAAGGAGAAGAAGGAGAAGAGGGAGGAAGAGAAAGACGAGGACAAGGAGGAGTGTGACGAAAGGAGGAGCAAAAGTGGGGAGGAGGATGAGAAGCTGGAGGAGGATGAGGAGAAGAAGGAAAAGGAGGAGGAGGAGGAGGAGAAGGAGAAGGAGAAGGAGGAGTAGGAAGACGAGGGGGAGAAGGAGAAAGAGAAGGGTAAGGGGAAGAAGAAGGGTTGGGGAAGGGGAAGAGGAAGCAGAATCAGAAGTTGGAGGAGGAGGAAGAGGGAGAAGGACAAGGAGGAGAAGGAGGAGGTGGAGAGAAGGAGGGAAGGAGAAGCAGGAGAAGGAGGAAGAGGAAGAGGAGGAGGAAGAGGAAGAGGAGGATAAGGGAGAGGGGGAGGAGAGGAAGAAGAGGAGTAGGAGGAGGGAGGAGGAGGATAAGAGGAGGAGGAGGAGGAGAAGGAGGAGGAGGAAGAGGAGGAGCAAGAAAAAGAGGAGGGAGAGGGGGGAAGTGGAGGAGGAGTATGAGGGAGGAGGGGAGGAGGAGGGGGAGGAGGAGGAGAGAAGAAGGAGAAGGAGGAGGAGAGGGAAAAGGAAGATTAAGAGGAGGAGGAGGGAGAGGGGGAGTAGGATCAGGAGGGGGAGGAGGAGGAGAAGGAGAAGGAGGGGTAGGAGGAAGAGGAGGAGGAGAAATAGAAGGAGGAGAAGGAAAAGGAGAAGGAGAAGTAGAAGGAGGAGGAAGAGGAGGAGGAGAAAGGAGGAGGAGAAGGAGGAGAAGGAGGAGGAGAAGGAGAAGGAGAAGGAGAAGGAGAAGGAGAAGGAGAAGGAGAAGGAGAAGGAGGAGGAGGAGGAGGAGAGAAGAGGAGGAAGGGAGGAGGAGGAGAAGGAGAAGAAGAAGGAGAAGGAGAAGGAGAAGGAGAAGGAGAAGGAGGAGGAGAAGGAGAAGGAGAAGGAGAAGGAGAAGAAGAAGAAGAAGAAGAAGAAGAAGAAGAAGAAGAAGAAGAAGAAGAAGAAGAAGAAGAAGAAGAAGAAGAAGAAGAAGAAGAAGAAGAAGAAGAAGAAGAAGAAGAAGAAGAAGAAGAAGAAGAAGAAGAAAGAAGAACAACTCTAAAACTCTATATGCAAACCAGAAACAAACAGATCTATGGGGACAACTGTCTGTCAGAGAGGCACAAGTTCAGCCCAAGGAAGGGGAATGGGAAGGTCTGCTGCCACAACCTGCAAATAGTTCAGAGAGTCCGGCCCAATGTACTTGCCTCCTGCTTATGATTAACCAAATCTCTGGCTTTGAGTTTGAACCCTAATTTGTACCTGAAGTCAAGGACTCAGCTATGCACAGATCAAGGGTCTAGTTGTGGTCACTGTCCCTCCACCATTCCAGATGACCATGGAATTAGAGAGTAGATATTGTCTCTCCTATATGTAAAGAAAATTTTTTCCCTTGGGCCGGAGTGATAGCCCAGTGGGTAGGGCATTTGCCTTGCATGCTGCCGGCCGGTGCCAGCCTGGGTTCGATCCCCGGCATCCCATATGGTCCCCGAGCACCGCCAGGAGTAATTCCTGAGTGCAGAGCCAGGAGAAACTCCTGAGCATCGCCGGGTGTGACCCCCAAAATAAAGCAAAAAAAAGAATATATTTCCCTAGGCAGGAGCTACCCAGGGGCCAGAACACCCCCTATTTTTCAACCCCTGCCAATACACATGCACACACACACAGAGCTCTGAAGCCTCTAATCAGGTGTCGTGCAATAAGACATAGTTTTCCAGAACTTTCTTGGGTCACAGAAGGAGAGAGCTTCTAACAGCCACATATTCAAGTAACAGCCCAAGGTTCAGGGTAGAAAGAACAAGGCCAGGGGGAAACTTCACCTGGTTCCCAGCTGCCATCACACTCAGCCCAAGATGCCCCTCACCAACCTAGAGCAGGAGCTGTCATATACTCTGAGCGCCTGTGCTTAGGACTGGGCAATTCCTTTTTTTTTTTTTTTTTTTTTTTGGTCACACCCGGCAATGCTCAGGGGTTTGTCCTGGCTCTGCACTCAGGAATTACTCCTGGAGGTGCTCGGGGACGATATGGGATGCCGGGATCGAACCCAGGCTGGCACAGGCCGGCCGCGTGGAAGGCAAAGGCACTTCCTGCTGGACTATTGATCCGTCACCGGGACTCGGCAATTCTTGCTCCCCTCTTTTCTGCCATCTAATGCCCCTAAGGATGTAGACCCTTGCACCTGAGCCTACCTGTCCTTAGCCAGCCTCCATACAGCCCCCTCCACTTCTCAGCAGCTCTGCAATGTGGCACATAGGATAAATAGGAGTCCAGAAAAACCATATCCTGTCCATTTCTATCAACTCTTCAATTAAAAAATATTTTCACTGTCAACACTCTAACGTCTCTCTACCCAGAATTCTACTTTATGCTGTTAAATGTTATTTGGCCTTCTCAAAGGTTCACAGTCCCCTCTTCTTGGGGCTCCTTTCTGCTGCCTATTTGGCCAAAATTTCCTGGAGTAGAAAGAAATCAAGCGACCCTTCCTAACTCCCCGGGCAAACACGCGGTCCTAAGAAGGCAGCACAGAGCCCAGAAATAGTCCTCGGTGGATCTGAGAACGAGCGCCTAAAGGAAGAAAGGAGCCACACTGCAGCAGGAATCCAGCGCGTTCATTTCTTTTGCCCCTTCCTATTGGGGCACGGCAGCTGCTGCAAGTACCTGTGGGCATCCTCGGAGCAAAGGTGGACAGTCAGCGGCGTCTGGGACAGCCTACTCTAATGACACCCTACTCTGAGGACACCCTACTCCGAGGACACCCTACTCTGAGGACACCCTACTCCGAGGACACCCTACTCTGAGAACACCCTACTCTGAGGACACCCTACTCCGAGGACACCCTACTCTGAGAACACCCTACTCTGAGGACACCCTACTCCGAGGACACCCTACTCTGAGGACACCCTACTCCGAGGACACCCTACTCTGAGGACACCCTACTCTGAGAACACCCTACTCTGAGAACACCCTACTCTGAGAACACCCTACTCTGAGGACACCCTACTCCGAGGACACCCTGTCCCGAGACCTGCACACTGACCAACAGCCACACAAACGCGGGTGCCACGTCCCAGAGATTAAAATCCAGTCCCAAGACCCCCCCACACCACGGGGACCCGACCCCCTCCTCGAGGGTCACAAGCCCTGACCACGCGCCCCAGAGCCACCAACGCCTCCTGCCGCGTCTGTTACCCCGCCCTAGCCCAGGGGGGCTCATGAGGGTCTTGCTTGGGGTTTCGGCTTCCCACCAGGCCCCACTCACATGGACAGTGGGTGTGTCGGGTTTCTGGTGGCCAGAAGGGGACGGGTCGACTCCCACTCTCATTCCTGGGTCCCTGGACCGCTCTGGTATCCTGAGGCCCCAAGTTTGGCTCCTCCTGGCGGGCAGGCACCACCCGCTGTCCTCAGGCTCAGCAGGCAACGGCTGAAGACAGGCGGGAAGCCATAAGCAGTGACCAGGCCAGGGTGTGGGCGGGTCAAGACCTTCGCTTTGGGCCAATAAGGAGGCACTGCAACACCTGAGCTGTGCTAAGGAGACCCAGGGTGTAGGAGGTGGACCTTCCGGTGGTGGGCAGGGCCTCCTGGTTGGGCGGGATGTCATCTAGGCGTGGTCACTTTGTGGGCGGGGCCTTCTGGTAGAGGCTGGGAGAGAATTCATCCTAAATGCGGGGTTTCTCTGGAGGGCTTAGAGGCCTGGTGTTTTGCTGTTTGCTTCTCTCTAGTCTGCACTTTCTTCTGGGAACAACGCATGCCATGCGATAATAGTATCCCAAATTCTCAGTTGAGAAACCGGGACATTAAATTAGAGCCACTGGGCCGTGGTCCCTGGGTAAATGTGAAGGGCACCATCCCACATGCATAGTGGGAACCCGTGGTCGGTGCATTTGGGGTCCCTGGCGCTATCTTTAGCAAAGAAGAAGGGGAAAGGGACATCAGCCCAGTGCCCTCCTGGAGCTTACGTACAGGAAGCCCATTAAGAAGGCAAATGAGGGCTGTAAAGCAGTACTGGGGTTAAGGATTTTTCTTGCTTGTGGCCTACTTTGGCTCAAGCTCCCCCACCACATGGGGGCCCCTGAGTACCACCAAGAGTCATACCTGAGCATAGCCTGGTATGGCCTCCAAAGACCTCCCAAACTTTTTTTTTTTGCCTTTTTGGGTCACACCCGGCAATGCTGAGGGGCTACTCCTGGCTCTGCACTCAGAAATTACTCCTGGCGGTGCTCGGGGATCATATGAGATGCATGGGATAGAACCCAGGCCTGCAGAGGCCGACCGTGTGCAAGGCAAACGCCCTACTCGCTGGGCTATCGCCCGGCCCCTAAAATTTATTTTTTATATTTTATTATACCACCATGAGAATGCAATTACAAAGATGCTCATGTTTGGGTTTTGGTCATACAGTGTTCCAGCACCCATCCCTCCACCAGTTCCCATTTCCCACCACCAATGTCCCCATTTCCGTACCCTCCCCTAGCCTGCCTCTATGGCATATTCTTTATCTTGTTCTCTCTCTGTCTCTCTCTCTGCCTTCCTTCTCTTACACATTGTGGCTTGCAGTACACACATTAAGAGATTATCATGTGTATCCCTTTGCCTATATTCAATGCTCAGTTATTGGCTGATATTATCCTTTTTAACGATTATTAATACACTGCTCCCTTCTCTTCTCCCTTCTGTTTTACCTAAGCTCAGACTCCAAACGCTTATGCGGTAGATTCCACCTATTGACAAGACATCCTGAAATATGTTTTATTTTTGCCTGACTTGGATATTGGTATCATTATAATATATATATATATGTATATATATATATATTTATATATATGTATTATCACACAAATAAATGAAATCATTCTATATCCGTCTTTTTCCTTCTGGCTAATTTCACTCAACATGATGGTCTCCATGTCCATCATTTATAGGCAGATTCATAACTTCAATTTTCCTAACACCTGTGTAGCATTCCATTGTATAGATAGATGTAACACTGTGTCTTTATCCAGTCATCAGTTCTCCACAGTCTCATTGTTTTCAGATTCTGGCTATTGTGAATAGTGCTACTATGAAATGAAAGTGCAGATTTTGTTTCCGCTGTGTGTTTTTGGCTTCAAAGGGCATATTCATAGGAGTTGTATCAAATGGGAGCTCAATTTGTAGTCTTTGGAGGAATGTCCATATTATTTTCCAAAAAAGGCTGACGCAGTCAACATTCCCACCAACAGTGTAATGTGGGGGGCCCGTGGGGTCCCAACAATACCAGGAAGCGAAGTTTCCTTCTAGCCCTGAAGCCAGCGGTGAATGGGTGAAATCTCAGGAACCCAGTGCAGTTTTAAAATGCTTTACTATCAGAGGTTCTGATATACAATCCAAGAACAGGAGAAACCCTGGACTCTGGTTTCCCATCCGGGCCTGGGCCACGTGTAGGCCAAGATGGCTGCCACCATGTGTTAAAGCCGAACAGAGAAAAGAGAGGATGGAGAGGAGAGGCAGAAAACCAAGGGAAGCCAATATGGCAAAAGGCCCCTTCTTTCTTCTAGCTTGTTTTATAGACAGAAGCCTGCCAAAATCTTCCAGCCCAGCCCATCTTGGGCTGGGCTATCTAAGATGAAGCCAGGCACAAGACCTTTTGAAGTAGAGACCTTTGGGTTTTCCTTTATGGCTCAAGCTTCAAAAAAGTCACAGCTGATTCCCTGAGGCAAAATCTCCCTAGCAGAGAGAGGAGGGGCTGCATCTTTGAACCAGAAGATAGTTCAGAATGCAACTTGTAGGAAATGGCATTAATACCACTTACCATGCATTTATAGCTAGCAGATCCCAGACTCTGGATCCGACTAAGATACAAAATCCAACCGAGTAATTCACTTAGGCATTACCTCTAGAATCAGAGACATGTCAGTTTGCCTGGAGGTGCACTGGCATGTCTCTGAACTAGGAGAATTGATTACATTATGGTTGATCCAACATGACCAAGTGCTCTTGGAATATCTACATGTTTGTCCCATGTCGGGACCTGTGGGAACAGAATATTGATCTGGGGCAAACGAGATTCATGATAAAAATATTTATGCCATATAAAATTATGAAATCAGTCCAATTCTGCCCAAACTACCATTGTGTTTTCCCTACAGATTCCCCAAAGGTAGGACCCAGCTCTTCACATAAGCCAAGTGTAGCTGGAGGCTAAGGTTCAGTAAGGCATGTCACCCAACAATGTATGAGTCCCTTTCTCCCAACATCCATGCCAGCACTTGGTGTCCTTGCTTTTTTGAATATATGCCAGTGTCTCAGATGTGAGATAATATCTTACTTTGTGGACTAGGAATACACATATTCCTAGTGTAATTCAGTCTGAATTCAGTACTTCACTCTTCCAAGAAATTCCACTCTCTTTTTCTTTATTTCTGATGTTACAACCATCTATCTACTTACCAGAACTTGAGTTCAGAAAAGTTCATATAGATGTCTCTAACTCAAATCATGCCACAAGCTTTATCATTCTCCTCTTGCGGTTTTATATGCATTTTTTGTGTGTGTCACACCCAGCGATGCTCAGGGCTTACTCTGCACTCAGGAATTACTCCTGGAAGTACTTAGAGGACTATATGAGATGCCAGGGATCTAACCGAGGTTGGCTGCTTGCAAAGCAAATGCCCGATACACTGGACGATCACTCCAGCATCCTTCTTTTATATTTTTATTTACAACTGAACAACCTAGTACACATTATCTGCATTTGTTTTTGCTATTTGGGTCATACCCAGCATTCCTCATGGGTCACTACTGGCTCTGCACTCAGTAATTATTACTGGCAATGTTTGGGACCATATGGGATGCCAGGGATCGAACCAGGTTCTGGCCGCAAGCAAAGGAAATGATCTACCTGCTTTACTATCACTCCGCCCCCCATTATCTGCCTTTTTATATTTTCATTTTGTCAACTACATTGTAGATACCAAGTGTCTTCAAAATTGTCATCAATACTATACTGTAATATTTGTGTGCAGTTCTCTAGCCTTAGAGTTTCCAGTAAAAATACTAGTTTGCAGAGCAACTTGGGATAGTTCCTCCCCTCAACACAATAATGAAATTAAATAATGTATTTAATTGGTTCGTTTGAATTCAAGCACCCATGAAGGTTGGTTAGGATTTTGGAAACAAGTTTTGGTTAACCCCACCCTCCTTTGCTATGTGATTTCTAGCAAGTAGCTAGTCTCTACTTTGACCACTCCTAACCACTCTGACTTATCAAAAACTCAGTTGGTGAAACATTATGAGCTAAGTGGATGGTCATTTTTTCTGTAGGGAAAATTCTTTGTCACCACTGACTTTATTTTTGTCACTCCAATGCTGCTGGGAATATGAACCCATAAGCTTACTGCATCAGTTGTATTCTGAAACTTGGGCACACCACTGTTGCAGCAACTGTAACCCTAAGAATCCCTGATATCAATCGGATATTTGCATTTGTTGGCACCTGCCAATATGTATTACTAACATGACCTGAGGACATCCTATAATCCCAACACAAGACCCCAGGGAATGGCCGATACAAGAGGCAGTGCTACATCAGTACCCAGTGTCAGCCCTGAATGCAGAAAATTTCTTTCAATCCACTGTGTACAGTCAGTTATGGATTTGGGGCAGGAGATTGCTTTGGACTCTGGGGAGGAAGGCTCAAGTGGCTGTGCTCAGGGCTTAGTCCTAGAGGTGCTCTGGATATACCAGGGATGGAACCTTGGTTGGGGGTTTCACCTGCTGTACTATCTCTCTACTCCCCTGCATGATTGTTTTGATTTGGGGGACACATCCAGACTCTAAGCTCAGGGATCTGATGGAGCCTGGGGAACCTATGTGGTACCAGTGATGGAATCTGGGTCAGCTGCATAGAAGTTAGTGGCTGATTCATTTTACTGCCTCTCCAGTCTCAATAGCTTTGGGTCAAACCTAGTGAAGTCGGATGTCACTCTGCCAGTTGCTGCATCAGTTAAGAGTGCAGGAGACCCCCACGGTTGCTTTCTGATCCAGAAGGGTTTCAGAATTGGTTTGTACAAGGTGGCTGAGTCATAAAATGTTCCAGCACACATCCCTCCCCTAGTGCCCTTTTCCCACTTAGACATGAATATCTTTGTAATTCTATATCTCACGGTGGTTCAAGACGATCTCTAGGGTGGCACTGAAGAGTTTTGGTGCAATGGTATCACCCTGCTGAACCTTTCTTGAGACATCAATGACACTTCTTTAAAGAATGGTGAGATCCTTTTGGTGAATCCGCAATACATCTCACGAAGTATGTTTATGTACTGGGTTTGAATGTCTTGTTTTTCTAGGCCTTTGATGACCGCTTTGGTCTCAACAGTTTGAATCAAAGGCTTTCTTTAAATCAATGAACATGAGACAGAGCGGCATCTTGAACTCCCTACAAACATCAATGAGCTTGGTTACCATGTGGATATGGTCGGTTGTGTTGAAACCTTTTCAGAAGCCAGCTTGCTCACATGGCTGTCCTTCATGTAATGTTCTGCCAATCCTGTTCAGAAAGACTTGAGTGAACAGCTTGTAGATAACGGACAACAGGCAGATGGGGCAAGAGTTGCCAATATCATGGATGTCTTCCTTCTTGAACGGTAGAAGTGTCCTGCTGGTTTTCCATTGGGAGGGCACCTTGCATTCTGACAGGTATCGTGTGAAGTGTTGAGCCAGTGTATTGATGAGTACTGATGGCAGACTCTTCACTTGTTTGGGTCTGATTTTGTCTGGACCAGGTGTTGTTCGCATCTTTATCAAGAAAATGGAATTCGGATTTCAGAAGGGAGAATATTGGGAATGATATATTCATCCTGCGGAATTTGGTATGTGGGCAGGTGGATTATCTTCTCCATTGCCTTTCTGGAAGATATGAATGATCCATCAGGGTGTCAGAGGGCAGTCATCTTGGTTTACATTTGGCGAAGGACAGGTGGGCATTGCAAATGCTTCTCCAGGCTTCTGCTGCATCGGCCAAGGTCGATCTTACTGGTATTTGCCTGGCCACGTTGGATATCTAAGTAATTAGACTAGACCAGAGAGAATTGCCGTTTGCCTCCAAGCATGCATTGCTCATCTATCTTTATTCCATCTGTGTCCTCTTTACCTTTAGAAGGCCTAAAACATTGATCACACAAAAAGGCTTAATTTCTCTTTAAAAATCTTTTTCCTTCATTTTATCAGAGCCACTTGTACATTCATTTTCTTTTTATCTTATGTTACAGTTAGGAGTAGAAGTGTTTTGAATAAATATTATATATCAGTGTGGGAAACAAAAGAAAAGAAATTCTGGTTCCTTCATCCCTTTATGTGTTCACTACTTTAGGCTCTCATCCATGGCCTGCATAGAGAGTAACAACTCAAGCTGCCCTCCTGGTGCAAATGAGTTTTTAATAAGAGATTTCAAGAAATTGTCTAGTCCTGAAAACACATCCCTTGAGATGCAAAGCCAGAGAAATCTCTAGGTCACACTCAGAGAAGAGCAGAGCCCCCATAAATTAAGGAGAAGCAACAGGAGAATCCAAAGGTCCTGATGAGAAGTGAAAGGACCACGGAAAGGACCCTGGAACAAGCCCAGATTAAATGTTTTAAGGCAGAGAACTCCAGACCAAGGTAATTTTGAGGAATTGTATATAATAATCTCATTCCAAAGGCTTGCTTGTTTTTTCAAATTCCTGTTTTTGTTGGAGTCCAGAGTCACAAATCCTTAGGAATCACAAAGAATCCAGCCAGTAATGCAAAACACAAGCAGCCTTTATTCAACCAGGTAGCTGGGGTAAAGGTTTAAGTGCATAGGCCGAGGTAGACCCCAAGTAAGGGGAGTTTTAGATTATATAGCCTCTCTGTGCATCATAACCCACGCAAACTTAAAATCAAAGAACAACATGATTCAAAGAAAGACATGATTCAAGTTGTACAAACAAGCTGTTTTGATATGCCCCAAGATGTTTTATATGTTAGTACACCCTGCCCACACCCCAGCAGTTTCTAGATAAAAAGAGGGGCAGTGAAACTTCATTACTTTTCAAGGCTTCCAGGATGACCCTGCCCAAATGTCCTTCCCAAGGCCTGACGGGGGGTGATGATGTGCCCTTTGTAACTTTCCACAGTATCCAGCATCATGGAGACCCTGTGGCTCATTGAACCAGCCTCTTGCTCTTTCCTCGTCTAACATTCTCTCTTGAATGTGTATTCCTCTTCTCAACCATCATATTTATTATAAAAAACTTCTTTGAATAAAACTATTTTTATTCACTGTTTTATTTCCACCTGGATTTTTTTCTCTGTGAAGAAAGGTAATGGACCCAGAATGCTTAGGCGGAGGTTAGGACTGGCATTCCTTAACTGTACAGAGGAATCACTCTTTTTATCCTGAGTCTAAATTCCCTAAGAAAAAGGGTGGCAGGGATAATCTCCCACACTGTGTTGGGTGATTCAACACTGTTACTTGCACTGGGTCTTTGCTACTTAAGTCATTAACATGCCTTTAGACCAGGGATTTATGCTAAAGAGATCTCTCTTTTTGTAACTCTTATAGAGGGTATGACAAACACAGGCTAGTTGGTTTGGCTCCGAGTTAGTAACTCCTGGAATATCCTCATAATTTCCACAATTATGACCATGTAGATTTGATAGCTCAGGTTCAGGCAGGGCACGGATGCCCAAATACAGGGCAAGGTACGGAGTACAGGAGTCTCACCCATGTTTATAGGGTATAGGCTGGAGACTAGGGAAAGCTGAGACAGAACAACAGAGATTGCTGGGGTGCATTTGGGAGGCCCAGTGGCTGACTCAGAGACAGCAGCACAGGAACAGGATCGGACCATCATTGTGGGCTGTGAATAGACTGCATGGGACAGGACGAGGAATTTGTTAACAGGTAACAGAGAAGCTAGACATTTGGGGAAGGAACCTGAAATCCTCTATGTTAAAGTAACTTTCAGCCTTCTGAGTTTTGTATGTAATTCTTTCATTCAATCCTTATTAATCCACAAGCACAGACAAATCCACTTCGGGTTAACAATCTTTCCTCATATTCCCTATGTGTCCACTTCGAGGGACTAGACAATGCCAGGAGGAAGCCATCCCGGCTACGAAAGGGGACACTTTTTTTTAGAATTAGCTCTGCAAAGATGAAAAGAGAGGTCATGGTAGTCATCCAAAAACGGGCTTCTAAGATCCTTTCAATAAACAGAGAACAGAGCACTCGAAATGACCCTGGAGCAGAATAGAACTACAGTAATTTGTGGGACTGGAGATAGGGATCTAGCAGAGGGCATATAGTCTGAAATTATATGACATGGATATTAGTTTTGATTCTGTTTACCAGCCACCTCTGTATATGTTTTGCAAAGAGCTGACCTGAGAGGAAGGCAATATTGTTATACTCTGACATGAGCATCCCTTAAGACCTGAGCCAGAGCTGTGGTTTCCCTGGAGATGTGCATGAGAGTGCTGCTTTTACTTTGTAAAGGCCAGTGGCAGGAGATGCAAGCTGCTTGCTGCTTTCTGCCTTTGGCTCTTACTCTTGGGGTCCTGAGGAAAGAAAAAGTTGCTGTTTGGGGGAAGAAGTGCACTGGGTAGGAGATATCTTGGTGAGAGCACATGGTCTGAGCAAGAGCTCTAGGTCTTGGAGAGTCTTTTGCCCTGGATTGTGGCAGCAGACGGTATTGTATCTATTGGTGAAAAGTCAAAATTTTTTTGGATTCTATGAACTCTTGTGGTCGGTCTTTTGCCAAGGCATCAAAAATCAGATGGGCTGGACATGTAATGCGATTTGGAGACAACTGCTGGACTAGAGCCATTACCGACTGGATCCCACGGGATGTCAAAAGATCACGTGGCCGCCCACCTACAAGATGGTCAGACTTCCTTGTAAAGACCCTGAAGGAACGGTTTGAGGCTCTTCATATTCCTGAATCAACCAAATGCCATTGGGCTACATTGGCACGTGATAGGGTCCAATGGAAATGTTACTGGCGCCCGCTCGAGCAAATCGATGAATAACGGGATTCAAGTGATCAAGTGATGAACTCTTGTAGATTTTGTCCATTAGATGTTGGTCTGAGGTGACCAGGAAACTCAACTATGACCCCAAAGATCCCCGACACACAGTGCACAACAAGTGGACTTCAGGCACAGCTTGGCGGATGTCGGATGTGACTGAGCTGTATAGCTGCTCACAACAGACTTTACCAATCCTGTGCCAGGCCAGGCATTTCCCCAGTGACTAAGGTATGTTGAACAGAGATGGAGGCATCTTTCCTTGAGAAGACCTTCCCTGCTCTCACTTTACCAAGTGATCTGCAACATATGCAGAACCAATTATGAACACCGTTGTAATTGTATGTCTCATGGTGGTATAATAAAAAAAATTTAAAAAGCATGAAATGGGATTAAAATCATCCCAGACTAATCAAAAAGTGTCCCAAAGGCTGTCTCTTAAACAAATCCCTTACTCCTTTAGGTTTGTAGATAAGATAACCAGTGGTTGACCATCCTTAAGGAATTCATATTTTGATCACTTAGGGACTTTTGGGATGGTTTTTCTTTTTTGGGCAATTCAACAGGCTATTGCTAAGGGGTTAATCCTGGTTCTGAATTCAGGAATTACTCCTAGTGGTGCTCAAAGAACCAGATCTAGGAGATCCATCCAGAGATGGAACGCTGGTCAGCTGTGTGCCAGGCAAGTGCCCTCCCAACAGTACTGCATCTCTCATCTTTTATTATGTAACTGTTCTACAGTCCAAGAGAGAGTTCTAGGATTGTAGCGACATGGCAGATCTGCTCACCACAATAAAGCAGAAAAGGTTGATGGGGCTGGGGATGTGACTCAGTGGCAAAGCTCTTGCTTCACATGCTTAAGTCTGAGAGTTTGATCCCTGTCACTTCTCTGTTCCAAATGCAGTTGCTCCTGCTATAAGTAAGAATGAGATCTCCAGACTACTCCAAAACAGTGGCAGACTCAGGTCAGGGTCTCTTACACAGCAGCAACAAGAATTCCTTAGAGAAGCCTTGGAAGTCTATGTGGTAAAACACACAAGGCTAAGAAGTCCAGGGGAAAAGGCACATACCAGCCAGCACATTCCCTGAGTATCTCCTGATGCAGCTGGAGTGACAGAGTATTTAAGATACTCCTGAGTATCCCCTGCAATGTGCCAGAAGCATCATTCACGTTCTACTAAGGCATCTGTGATCTTCCACTGTGTGTGTGCTGTGGGGTCCTACACATCCTCCCCTCCTTTACTTTTTGTATTATTTGGGGTTCATACTTGGTGATGCTCAGGAATTACTAACCATAGTGCTTGGGAGACCATATCGAATGCTGGGATTCAAACTTCGTTTGGGTGCATGCAAATCAATCGCCCCTCTCTGCTTTACTATCTCTTCTGACCTTCTTTTTTGACCATTTCTGATTTTATGAATTTCAGGAATAACAGAGTTTGAGAGTTGTTGGGAACTGGGAAACTAATCAGCAATTTGCCAGTTTACTCAATGGTTCCTTATCACAGCATGACTATTGAGGCCCCTTTACTGAGCATGGTGCTTCCTCAAATCAGTTAATGCATTTCTAAGGGACTATGTGTCTGGGAGTCGCTGGGGTCCCCAACAATACCAGGAAGTGAGTTCCATTCTACCTCCGAAGCCAGCAGGGAATGGATGAAAACTCACGAATCTGGCACAGTTTTAAAAGGCTTTACTACCAGAGGTTCTGATATACAATCCAAGAACAGGAAAAACTCTAGACTCTGTGTTTCCAGCTGGGACCCTGCCACCTGTAGGCCAAGATGGCAGCCACCACGTGTCAAAGCCCAACAGAAAATGGAGAGGTTGGAGAGAGGAAAACGCTAAGGGTAAACAAAATGGCAAAAAGGCCCCTTCTTATTCTAGCTTCTTTTATAGACTGAAACCTGCCAAAATATTCCAGCTCATACCATCATGGGTTGGGCTATCTAGAGATGTAGCCAGGTAAATGACCCTTTTGAAATGTAGATCTTTAAGTGAACCTTTGGCTGAAGCTTCACAAAAGTCAGAGCTGATTTCCAGAAGCCAAATCTCTGTAGCAGAGAGAGGCATGCTGCATCTGTGAACCAGAAAGCACTTCAGAATGTAATTTGTAGGATAAGGCATTAATACTTTTTACTATAAATATATAGCTAGTAGATCCCAGACTCTGGATCCCACTAAGGTCCAAAATCCATCAGAATAATTCACTTTGGTATTACCTTTAGAGTCAGAGACAGGTTAGTTTGCCCAGTGGAGCATGGCATGTCTCTGAACAAGGATAATTGATTACATTATGGTTGATCCAAGGTGGCCAAGTACTCTTGCGATATCTACATGTATGTCCCACACAGGAACCCGTGGGTATAGAATATTGATCTGGGGCAAGCAAGATTCATGATAAAAATATTTATGCTGTATAAAATTATGAAATCAGTCCAATTCTGCCCAAATTTCCATTTTGTCTGTTCAGGAGATTCCCCAAAGGCAGGGACCAGCTCTCCACATAAGCTAAGTGTAGCTGGAGGCCCAGGTATGCTGAACCTGAGACTCTCAGACATGGGGCAGAGCTGCTACTTGCTCTCCCTGTGCCCAGCTGCTCGTGAGGCACCTGGCAGGCATGGCAGGGTTCTAGCCCTGGCCTGCCACCCCAGCAGAACCCTCACAACAAGCCAGACCACCCTCCCCTACTCCATGGGGCCCGCCATTTTCTACATCCGGACTTCCAACTCCACCCAGCAGACCAGACTATCACAGCCTGGCTCACGCGTGGCCACTAGGTTCATCAATAAATGCTTTATTTAGAGGTGACTACAACAGTATGCCACCCGCACGGCAACCCTGGCAAGCTGCTTGTGTAGTATTTGATATGCCAAATACCAGTAACATTTGTATTAGGTCATTCCCTTGACCTAATATAATTGTTTGAGGCTCTTTATGTTCCTGGAGCAAGCGGATGCCTTTGGGTTCTACTAGCATGAGACAGGACATATGGAGATATTATTGGTGCCCGCTCTAGCAAATAGATGATTAACGGGAAGATAGTGATAGTGATAGCTGGAGGCTAAGGCTCAGTAGGGTGAGTCCCCAACAGCTATGGGTCAAAGGTTAGAAGACAGCTTCTCACCATCAGGGGTCCTGGCCAGAGCTTTTTATGATATTGGGGGTTGTGACCCCCTTTGGTCGGGTATATCCCCAGATGGATCCACATACACTTGTCAGTCCTCTGGGTGCCCACTCCCAACCTTTCCCTGGCACTCTTTAGACCAAGGGACTAAATCTTTGGACCTAAAGTGAAAACATCTGCTGAAAACCCAGAATCCTGTTTAATACAGGCACAATTTCCTCAATCCATAAAGGAGATCTGGGGCCGGAGAAATAGCACAGCAGGAAGGGTGTTTGCCTTGCACTCCAGCCGACCTGGGTTCGATCCCCGGCATACCATATGGTCCCCCAGGCACCGCCGGAGTAGTTCCTGAGGAGCCAGGAGTAACCCCTGAATGTTGCCGGGCGTGACCCTGAAAAAAAACGTAAATGAGATGTGAGGGTCACAACATGGCAAGTACAAGAGCACTGCCTTGCATGCCTGTTCCATGACAGGTCTAGCTAGTTTGGGAGCTTTGCTGTTTAATTCACTTACAGTTTAATCTATTTACATGCTCTTAAACCAGAGTTCATGCTAATGAGATCTCTCTTCCGTGTAAACACTGATGGAGGGTGTGGCAGTTACAAGAATGAGTTTGACTCTGAAACAGTAACTTCTGAAACATTACTATAATCTCTACTCTGATTTCAATCTTATCTAGATTCAATGCTATCTCCAGTTCCTCTTTATAGACACATGTCTCAGTGTGGGACAGTAAGAATTTTCCAAGAGACTACTACCCTGGCTACATTGAGACAATCGTTTAAGATTAAGGAAGGTTCATGTGAGTTTGCCCTCAAGAGGGAGAGCATGACCCTTTCAGTAAACAGAGGACAAGACACTTAGAATCACCTTGGTGCTGAACAAAAAATAGATGGACCTTGTGGGTTCCATATAGATTACATGAAATTATGCTGCATTTCTCCCCATGAATATACATCCATAGAGATGTATTTCTTTATACTATCTCTTTCACTCTCTCCAGTGTTTTGATTTAAGAGATAATCTCAGAGAAAGGTCCTTGTCCCTGGCATTATCATTTGATTAAACCTGAAAAAAGATCTTCACCTAGAAGCTGATTTGTTGATCTTTGTTGCTGGGACTCTCCCTGACGAGTAGGATTACTTTTGGATATATTAGGGGTTTTATTTGACGTAGGAGGATCTACTTTGCTGGGAGACTTGGGCCCTTGTGCATGATCTAAGTTCTCAGCAAAAGCTAAAGGTTTGGGGAATCCCACTATTTTGAATTGTAGCTGTAGAACTTTTTTTGAGTAAATGCCTTTAGAAGAGCACTGGGCTCATGACTTTTTATCCATTCCCCTTCTGCTCAGAAGTAGAAGGAAACTCATTCCTGATATCATTGGGGAACCCAGCAATCCCAGACGTATTCCAACCTTTCTACACGGCATCAAGAAGGACCCTAGAAGAGTTGATAAAATCCTCCATTACCATTAAGTCTAAAGGAAAGTTTCCTCATTAACAACAATCTCATGTTATCTTTCTTGTGTAGGCTGTGAGTAAAGACAAGAGAAGGGAATCACATGTTATTCTAAACCTTCATCCCAGAATGGATTCGCACATCTATTACACCTTTTTGTAATTCCCTTTGTATGGTTCTCTCTCTGACTTTTTGTTTCTCTCTCTCTCTGTCTCTCTCTCTGTCTCTCTCTCTCTCTCTCTCTCACACACACACAGTTCCACCTATGGAATGTAGGATGAGATACTAGAACCACCCACAAACCACGGATAAAAGTGATGTGGTGAGGGATAAAGAGATTCTTGAAAGTCTCATCATTAGTAAGAAAAGGGCCCGGACTAAAGCCAATTCTGTGCTCAAAGCAGAGGTCATGGTTTCCCCCTCCCAACCCCAGGCAGGTGGTTGGCTATGTAGATAAAAATATCTGTGACCAGAACCCAGGGCAGAGGGTGAGCTGTCCCTGTGCAGTGGGGCTATAGACAGCTCTTTATGAAGCCATCATATGAGCAACAGGAAGTGACCTCGGGTCAACCATGATGTCATATAGAACTCGGAACCCTGGTCACCAGGCACCCACATTGTATACACTGCAATTTACTTCAGTTCACTTACTAGTATAGCAGAGGAACTAACAATGTTTTGTTGTTTTCCCAGATCCCAAGGCTGTGGCCTAAAATGCCGTAAGAGCAACATAGTGAAAAGAATGAGAACATGGATAAGGACAAGGTGCAGACGCTCATGGAATAGGTCACCAACAACATCAGAGGTGGCACAGGAAGCTCAGGTCAGTCCAGGCAACCACACTGTTGAGAATGGGGCACTCCTGCAGCCTCTCCTCAATGTGTGTGTTCATACAAACATCTGAGCATGTGTTTGTGTGAATGTATGTGTTTATATGTGTCAGTGTGTGTGTGTTAATGAGTTGAGGTTCTACCCTAAGCAGGAGGTATTGGGACAGGTCAGGGAGTAATGAAAAGTGCCCTTTGACTAAGATTTGTCTTCACTTCTAAGTGTGTCATGTTTATTCTGGATGAGCATTTGAGCAGGAATCGGGGAGTCAAGGGTCAAGCAGCAGTGGTGACAGTATAACAGACAGGACTGCTGAGCTTCTGCTGGCCATCAACGCTCCACAAATGTGGAAGAGGAACTGGCCACAGAGGACAACCTGTCCTTCTTCAATTCAAGCATGGGGTTTCCCAGCACCAGTGATATCTGGAAGAGGCCAGGGACTGAAAAATAAACTGGGTCACAAAAGGGAAGGTGGTGCTGCTACTGATGTGTTGTTTCTTTCAAAAGCAGGGAAGGAGGTATGAAAACCATGGAGAAAATAACCTGTGTCAGAGCAGGAGACTCGGGCCAGTGGTTCACAGCAATCTGACACAGTGTGTTCCATCCTGTATTGATCACTAGAGCTTTGTAGCATAGTTTTAAGTTAGGAATGACATACATCTACCTTCTTATTTTTCACTAGGGCTTTGGCTACATGGGGTATTTTATGGTTTCCAAACTAAAGTATTGGCAGTTCTAAAGGTTTTTAAGAAAATCATCTAAACCTGGTGTGATATTGCATCAAATATTTATGTGATTTAAGGTATATTGGTCATTCTCTATGCATTTATTCTTCCAATTGACAAACATGGCATATTTTCCCACATGCTAAGGTCATATATTGATTTTTCTTAAATGAAAAACATTAAATTTTACTTAAGCACTCTGTTTAAGTATTATTGAGTTGTTAAAGGTTTCAATATTCCAACACAATTCTACCACCAGAGTGACCACTCTTCACCATTGTCCTCAGTTTCCAAAATACCCACCATGCCTGTTTCTTTAGCAGGTATAATACTTTATTTTATGATGCTTGTTACAACTAGATGGCTAATGGAACTATCAAGGGAAAGCTATGGTCAAATATAATTTGTTCAAACTTTTATATCTACCAAATGAGCTCATTAAGTCCCTATCTGAGAGTTCACTGAGATACTTGTTGCTAGCTGATCTTTCTGTGTTATTGTTTCTGTTTATTAAACTTGTTGCCTTCTATGTTACCTTCCCATCTAATTTGGTGTGCTCCCACTGAGATGTCAGTATTGTGCAATTTTGAGGTGACTTTGTATGCCAGAATCTCTACGATTTGTGGAACTGGCTGATGAGTTACACGATGGCAGTTATAGAATATGAATGTAGCTTCCAGGGCTTCAGGAACTATGGGGATGGGAGTGGCTTCACACCCCACTCTGAAATGATCCTAAAGTTCTCTGCCAGGAAACTGGCATACCTAAATTTTTATGGCTTGCTGTCTGAGACATTCGTTGAGAAGCAGTGGCTTGGGCTGCTGGTTATTGGCATGGCAGCAGCTCTGTGTTTTGGGTGCAGTCGCCAGGACTTTAGCAGAGTGGGAACTCAAGGCTCCCTATTCCCAGAGTTTTCATGTGGAAGATAAGGGTACCCATGAATTTTAGTGGCCTAGCTAACATCTCTTCCAAGCTTTATCGTGAATCTGTAAAACTGGACCAACAGATAAATGAATTTACATGACAGTGGCTGTGGGGTGTGTGTTTTCTTCTTATATCTCCATCTTAAGTGACTCAGAGTTTTCACTTCTTTTGATTCCTGGTAACTGGTGTTTGGGGGCTCTGTTAGGAACGAAATAGACAATGAGACTGCTTTCCCTTCTAGCACTTTACTTGCATATAGGAATGTGACAGGTATTTATTTTTTAGAAGGGGAAAACTTTGTTTCAGGTTTTTGGTTAAGTGCTGTTTCTGTGCTCACGATCACTTCTGCTGGGTCATGGGGTGGAGGGCATTTTCAGTTCTAGGGATCTAACTCAGGTTTCACATGTGCCAGGCAAGCTCCTTACCTGTTTCACTATTTCTCTGGCATCCTAAGTTAAAATTTTAAGTTATTTATAATTTAAAAATATTTACAATTTCTTAGATAAAAGGCTAGAGTGTAGAAGAGGCCACATTTTTTCTTTACAGTTGTTTAATGACTAATAATGAGACTTATAGTTACAAAGTGTTTGATGTGGGTTTCATGTATATATAGAGTAGCACACTTTAAAAACTTTAAAACTTATATCGTTGAGTATTATCATAGAAAAATTAATCTTTTGGAATCTCTGAGAATGAAAAAATTTTTAATTTCCGTCATTAATAATGATCATGATAAAAGAATCTGCTTTCCCAGATTCACATATTTGCTGTATTTTGCGTCCAAATACCATAATGAGACTCACAGACATGGGGCAGAGCTGCTACTGCTCTCCCTGTGCCCACCCACTCATGAGGCGCCCAGGAGGGATGGCGGGGTTCTAGCCCTGGTCCGCCACCCCAGCAGAGCCTCACAAGAAGCCCGACGACCTCCCACTCCATGAGGGCCTCCATTTTCCACAGCCGGACTTCCCGTCATCAGAACTCCACCCAACAGACCAGTCTATCACATCCCTGCTCATCGGAGATCCACCCTGCAGCAGTATTTTTTAAATTCGGCCCAGGTGTGCTGATCCAGAGACTCCACAGACATAGGGCAGAGCTGCTACTGGTTCTCCCTTTGCCCAGCCACTCATGAGTCACCAGGGAGGGATGGCAGATTCTAGCCCTGGCCCGCCACCCCAGCAGAGCCTCACAACAAGCCAGATGACCCCCACTCCCACGAGGGCCGCCATTTTCCACATCCAGACTTCCCTCTCGTCAGAACTCCACCCAGCAGATGAGCCTATTACAGCCTGGCTCCTGTGGCCGCTTGTACCTCGCAGTTCATCAATAAATGCTGGATTTAGAGATGACTACAAGAGTATGCTACCCGCATTGCAGAGCCTGGCAAGCTACCCGTGTTGTATTGATATGCCAAATACCAGTAACAATTATAGACCTCATCCCCATGACCTGATGCAATGGTTTGAGGCTCTTTATGTTCCTGGAGCAAGCAGGTGCCCTTGGGCCCTACTTGCATGAGACAGGTCATATGGAGATGTTACTGGTGCCCACTCGAGCAAATTGATGATGAACGGGAAGACAGTGATCATTAATAATGTTAGTATTATTATTTGAGTGTATCCAGCCGTGCTCAGCGGTTTTCCTAGCTCTGCTCACAGGGATCTCTCCTGGCATTCTTGGGGCACCACAGGTGCTCCCTCGGGTCCAACTGGGATTGGTTGTAGCAAAGTGTCCTGAGTCTGAACTTTCACTTTGGAGAAAGTTCTTATAATTCTTTAACATTTAAGTAATGAATCTTAAACAACTGGGGGAGAAACAGCACGCTTTACATTTTTAAAGTTATGTGATTTCATAAATGAGTACCTTTGGTGGAGGGACACAGGACAAGCAAAGGCTGATGCTGACAATGCCAGGAGGATCAAGGCTGGGCTCTGCAGAAATAGGGGTTCAGGTGGGACCAATGGGTCCAGGTAAGAAAGGAGGTATTCTTTTATTTAAGGTATTGACTTGATTTGATTTTTATTAACTTAGTGACTCATTTATTGTGGAAATGAATTAAAAATTTGATTGTTGAATTTTAAATTTTTAAATATTGAGGCATCATCTGGGCTGGTATACTGTCCCACGTCCTGGAGGTTGCTTTTCCTGAGTACAGGAGACCTGAGTACAGGAGAGAGCCAAGGCCCTGAGGAAGAACACTTTCCCCCTTTTTATCATGAACTATAAAACACCCTGAAAGGACACTGGAGATGGCATGAAGTGCCTGGGAGTGCTCAGCAGATGGTAGCAAAATACAGCAAATATGTGAATCTGGGAAAGCAGAAAGACCACTCAGGACTACTTTTATCACTTCTACAATCTCTGCTTCTCACAGTCTCCCTGCTTCCCATGAACACTTAAACATAGTTTTTAATTTAATAAATAAATCCCATTTTTAACATACAAAAGTATGATCATGCAGTATTGGATAAATCCTACATTATGCCACAATGATACTCTTCCATGTGGGAGGTATACACAATACTTGTATATTAACATGGTTTGGAGTTACTTTAAAAACATTATCATTAGCCTTCTAAGGATCCTTGTGGGTACCTCACAGTTCTTCACTTCTCTCACACGAGAGCCCTTTCATACCCACCCAGACAACAGGGCTCCAATTCCACATGGCTCTGATGAAGAAACAGGTTCAGAGAAGACCACTACAGATGTTAAGACTCTGGATGGCATCGCCATCATTGCGGTGGTTTCTTTGGCCACGGTGTCTCACCTCTGTGTGCAGACAGCGCACATTTCATGTTGGTGCTCCTGCTTCCCATCTACCACCCCCACCACTCATCCTTTGAGATGCCGTGTCTTGGTCACACCTTTGCCAACTGGCCTGGGCCTTATGCAGCCCTGGACTTGGCAGCTGTGGGGCCTGAGGATGCCTGAGGCTGGGTATCTCTGGCCACCCTTCATCATTTCCCTGGAGGAGTCAGCCCAGTTCTGGCCATCTAGAAAGATCTGTCCTGACCACCCTGTCTTCGAAAGATGTTACCAATGAATGTAGTTCAAGGACTAAATCCAGCACTGCTGATCAGGGAACACAGGATCTTCAGGTGGACAACTGGTTCACCAAAGGAGAGAATTAGCAGCAACCTTTCCCCAACCCCACAGCACCAAAGAACACCCTCCACCTCTGTTCAGTTGTCCATAGACATTACCTGCTGCTCAACAACATTCACTATTGGGCCAGAATCAGTTTGAGTGAGACCCCTGATTTAGGGAATTGACCCCAGTTTATGCTGGGATTCACAGTCCTCCCAGAGTCCTCAAGATATGATGACCCTTGAAACGTGCACACTGATTGGGGGTGGGGGAAATGAGGGGCTCAGACCCTGGGGGGTTTCAATGCTTCACACTGTTTTAACTCATGGAGGTTCATTCTGCCCTGGGATGTGAGTTGGGAGCTGAGCAAAACAAAGGCACAACAAGAGGAAAAAGAGAGCAGAGTACTCAGATGTAGCTAAGCTGACCAGACACATTCTTTCAGGTGCAAGAGCCTGACTTCCATCTCCAGAGTCACTCATTCATGATGCACCAAGATTCAACCCTGGAATTCAGCACTGAGGTTGAAAACATCGTTCCAGCATTTCAAGGAGTGGCCCTTCAGGTAAGAAAAGATAATGCAATATAAGAATACTGAAAATAATTACAAAATAAGAGAGATCTGTTGATACCATTAAATATGGAGAGGGATGCATAAATACAGAGAAAAACAAAGACCCTCAACAGTATTCCAAATCTTTTATAACTATCTGGAGGAACACCCATGTCTTAGTCCCCATGTTACAAAAGAGAATAATTTTGTGCAGTCAATTAAGCCAATCATTCTCTCTTGGTCACGGGGCCTGGTGTGTAGTGGCTGAAGCTTCCTTGGTGGAGTTGACAGCTTGTAGCTTATTAGGGCTATCTATACTATGGGATTCTGGAGACAGTCCTTTACTGTCGTTCTTCCCACCTGCTTAACTGCTTCCCCAGTCTAAAACTCTAACCAGGAATACAGGGAAAGCCCCAGAGCATGATGAAGGGTTCCCTCAAACTGCGGCACTAAGAGCGTGTGACTGAGGCTCCAATCTGAGCCAGGTTCAGCTAGGGTGCCAGATTATCTGCATCTCCACAAAGTGAGTCTCTTCCAATTTTTAAAAACATTTTTATGATACCACTTTGAGATATACAATCACAAATATATTCATGTTCGGATTTCAGTCATACAGTGTTCCAGCACACATCACTCCACTAGTGCCCATTTCCCACTATCAGTGTTACCCGATTCCCTCTCCCTCTCCCGAGTCTGCCTGTATGGCAGACATTTTGCCTCCTCTCTTTGTCTGTCTCTCTGTCTCTCTGTCTCTGTCTCTCTCTGTCTCTGTCTATCTTCCTTCTTTTTCGCATTGTGGTTTTCAATACATACCTTTATTTTTTTTTCTCTTTTATTATTTTTTTATTTATTTTTTTATTATACCACCGTGAAACATACAATTACAAAGGTGTTCATAATTGGTTCTTGGTAATACAGTATTCCAGCACCCATCCCTCCACCAGTGCCCCATTTCCACCACCAATGTACCCCTCCCCTCCGGTCCCCCCCACCCGCCTTAATAGCAGGTACCCCAGTTTCCTCTCTTTCTCTCTCTCTCTCTCTCTCTGTCTCTGCATCTCTCTCCCTCTTATTTTACACATTGTGGCTAGCCCTGCAGATTTTTAGAGTTTATCACTTAAGTCTCTTTGTGTATATTCAGTGGTGAGTTTTAATCTGCCATTACCATTTCCCATATTTAGTAAAACACTGGTATCTATATCCTATTAATGAATGCAGTGATTCTATATCTGTCCTTTTCCTTCTGACTAATTTCACTCAGCATGATAGACTCCATGTCCATCCATTTGCAGGTAAATTTCATAATTTCATCCTTTCTGACAGCCGCATAGTATTCCATAGTGTAGATGAACCACAGTTTCTTTAGCCAGTCCTCTGTTCTCGGGCATTTAGGTTGTTTCCAGATTCTAGCTATAGTGAATAGCGCAGAGATGAATAAAGAAGTACAGATAGTGTTTCTGCTATGTGTTTTTCGGTCTCTAGGGTATATTCCCAGGAGTGCTATTGCTGGATCAAATGGGAGCTCAATATCTAGATTTCGGAGGAATGCCCATATTGTTTTCCAAAAGGGCTGGACCAGTCGGCACTCCCACCAGCAGTGGATGAGAGTCCCTTTTTTCCCCACATCCATGCCAGCACCGGTTGTTCTTGCTGTTTTGGATGTGTGCCAGTCTCTGTGGGGTGAGATGGTACCTCATTGTTGTTTTGATTTGCATTTCCCTGATGATTAAAGATGAAGAGCACTTTTTCATATGCCTTTTGGCCATTCGAATTTCTTCTTTTTTGGAAGCTTCTGTTCATTTCTTCTCCCCCATTTTTTGATGGGGTTGGCTGTTTTCTTCTTGTGGAGTGCTACCAGTGCCTGATATATCCTGGATATTAACCCCTTGTCAGATGGGTATTGGGTGAATATCCTTTCCCACTCTGTGAATTGTCTTTGTATCTTGGTCACCGTTTCTTTTGAGGTGCAGAAGCTTTTCAATTTTATATAATCCCATTTGTTTATCATTGCTTCCATTTGCTTGGTCAGTGGTGTGTCGTCTTTAAAGATACTTTTCGTTTCGATGTCGTAGAGCGTTTCTCCTATGTTTTCTTCGATGTACCTTATAGATTAGGCAACCTGGTGGTCCTCCGCTCCCGGAGGGTCACCATATTGATGCCGAACTTAGTGCGGACACCCGATCGGCATAGCGCACTACAGCCCAGAACTCCTGGACTCAAGCGATCCTCCGGCCTCAGCCTCCCGAGTAGCTGGGACTACAGGCGCGCGCCACCACGCCCGGCAGACTCCGCAGACATGGGGCAGAGCTGCTACTGGCTCTCCCTGTGACCAGCTGCTCACAAGGCGCCCGGGAGGGATGGTGGGTTCTAGCCCTGGCCCACCACCCCAGCAGAGCCTCACAACAAGCCAGACGACCCCCCCACTCCATGAGGGACTCCATTTTCTACATCTGGACTTCTCTCTCATCAGACCTCCACCCAGCAGACCAGCCTATCAGCGCCCGGCTCGCGTGGCGCGTCGCGCGGCCTCACGGTTCATCAATAAATGCTGGACTTAGAGATGCCAACAAGAGTATGTAACCTGCACGGCAGAGCTTGGCAAGCTACCCGTGTTGTATTTGATATATATGCCAAATACCAGTAACAGTTATAGACCTCATTCCGGAATGGATTGAGGCTCTTTATGTTCCTGGAGCAAAGAGATGCCTTGGGCTCTACTAGCATGAGACAGGACATATGGAGATGCTACTGGGGCCCGCTCGAGCAAATCGATGATGAACGGGAAGACAGTGAGACAGTGATACCTTATAGATTCATGTCTGATATCAAGATCTAGAATCCATTTTGATCTGACTTTTGTGCATGGCGTTAGAAGGAGGTCTAAGTTCATTTTTTTACATGTAGCTGCCCAGTTTTCCCAGCACCATTTGTTGAAGAGGCTTTCTTTGCTCCACTTAATATTTTTTGCTCTTTTATCGAAAATTAAGTGGTTGTATATTTGAGAATGTGTTTCAGGATACTCAGTTCTATTCCATAGGTCTCTACGGGTCTGTCTCTATACCAATACCACACTGTCTTAATTACAACTGCTCTGTAGTAGAGCTTGAGGTTGGGGAAAGTGATACCTCCCATCTTCTTTTTCCCAAGGATTGCTTTAGCTATTCGTGTAGTTTTATTATTCCATACAATTTCAGGAGTGTTTGTTCAATTTCTTTGAAGAACATCATGGGTATCTTTATAGGGACCGCACTGAATCTGTATAAAGCTCTAGGGAGTATTACCATTTTGATAATGTTAATCCTTCCGATCCATGAGCAGGGAATATGCCTCCATTTCCTCAGGTCTTCTTTTATTTCCTGAAGTAACGTTTTGTAGTTTTCTTTGTAGAGATCCTTTACATTCTTTGTCAAACTGATTCCTAGGTATTTGATTTTCTGCGGCGCAATTGTGAATGGGATAGTTTCTTTAATGTCCCTTTCTTCTCTTTACGCTGTTTGCATATAGGAAGGCCATTGACTTTTGGGTATTGATTTTGTACCCTGCTACTCTGCTATAGGAATGTATTATTTCTAGGAGCCTGTTGGTAGAGAGTTTCGGGTTTTCCAGGTATAATATCATGTCATCTGCAAATAGTGATAACTTGGCTTCTTCCCTTCCTATCTGGATGCCCTTAATGTCTTTTTTCTTCCCTGATTGCTATGGCAAGTACTTCCAGTACTATATTGAATAGAAGTGGTGAGAGTGGGCAGCCTTGTCTTGTCCCTGATCTTAAGGGGAAGGCTTTCAGTTTTTCCCCATTGAGAATGATGCTCGCTGTGGGCTTGTAGTAGATGGTCTGGATTATCTTGAGGAAGGTTCCTTCAATCCCCATTTTACCGAGAGCTTTCATCATGAACGGGTGTTGAATCTTGTCAAATGCCTTCTCTGCATCTATTGATATGATCATATGGTTTTTATTTTTCTTTTTGTTGATATGATCAATACATACCTTTAGAGCCTTATTCAATGCTCAGTTCTAGGCTGGTATTTTCATTTCCACAAATTATTAGTACACTGTTCACTAGTCTGTCTTACATAACCTCTGACTCCAGCACACTTGTTGTAGATTCCACCCATTGACAAGACCTCCCGATCCATGTTTGCTTGGCCTTGGATATTGGTATCATACTTTTTTTATATCTCACAAATAAATACAGTCATTCTATATCTGTCCTTTTCCATCTGCTAATTTCACTTAGAATGATCCTCTCCATATCCATCTATTTGCGGGTAAATTTTATGACTTTGTTTTTCTGAAAGCTACATAGTATTCCATTGTGTAGATGTACCACTCTTTCTTTATCCTGTCATTGTTCTAGGGCACACTGGTTGTTTCCAGATTCTGGCTATTGTGAATAGTGCTGCTAAGAATATTAAGTGAAGATGGTGTTTCTTCTGTGTGTTTTTGGCCTCCCTGGGTATATTCCCAGGAGTGGTATTGCTAGGTCAAATGGGAACTCAATTTCTAGGTTTTGGAAGAATGTCTATATTGTTTTCCCAAAAGGCTGGACTAGTTGACATTCCCGCCAACAGTTGATGAAGATCCCTTCTGCCCTGATCCACACCAGTACTGGGAGTTCTTGCTCTTCTAGAAATGTGCCAGTCTCTGTGGTGTGAGATGATACCTCATTGTTCCTTTGATTTGCATCCCCCTGATGATTAGTGACGATGAGCATTTTTTCATATGCTTTTGGCCATTTGAATTTCTTCTTTTTTGGAAGCTTCTATTCATTTTTCTCCCCATTTTTGATGGAGTTGGATGTTTACTTCTTTTAAAGTTCTACCAGTGCCTGATACATCCTGGATATAAATCCCCTTATCACATGGTAGCTGGGTGAATATTGTTTCCCTCTCCATGGACAGTCTTTCTATCTTGGTCACCATTTATTTTGGGCTACTGCAGCTTTTTAACATCTGTACCCCAGTACATATTTAAACAAAAGATATGTTTAAAGATAAATATATCTTTGTTTCTAGTTACTTTGTTAGTGATGTTTTATCTTTGAAGATGCCTTCAGCTCCAATATTGTAGAGGATTTTTCCTATATTTTCTTCAATGTTCTTTATGGATTCAGTTCTGTTATTGAGATCTTTAATCCATTTTGATCTGACTTTTGTGCATGGTGTTAGACACAGGTCTCAGTTCATGTTTTATATGTAGTTGCTCATTTATCCCAGCACATGTTGAAGCGGCTGTCCTTGCTCCATTTCATACTTTTAGCTCCTTTATCAAAGATTTCATGATCATGTACTTGAGGAAGGGTGAACAAGAATACTCAACTCTATTCCATAGGTCCACAGGTTTGATTTTACTCCAATACCATGCTTTTTTAATTACTACTGCTTTGTAGTACAGTTTGAAGTTGGGAAATGTGATGCCTCCCATCTTCATTTTCCCAAGGATTGCTTTAGCTACCCATAGGGGTTTATTATTTCACACAAATTTCTGGACTGTTTGTTCAATTTTTTTGAAGAAATCATGGGTATCTTTATAGAGACAGCATCAAATCTTATAAAGCTCTAGAGAATATTAATATTAACATTTTTCTATTTTTTGCAATTTTTTGGCTTTTTTTTCGGTCACACCCAGTGACGCTCTGGGTGTACTCCTGACTCTTCGCTCAGGAATTACTTCTGGTGGAGCTTGGATGACTATATAGGATGCAGGGGATCAAACCTGGGTCGGCCACATCAGGGCAAACACCCTGCCTGCTGTGCTATTGCTCCAGCCCTGGGAGTATTAACATTTTGATAATGTTCATGTTTCCAATCCATGGGCAACAAATATGTTCCCACTTCTGTGTGTCCTCTTTTCTTTCTTTCTTTCTATCTTTCTTTCTTTCTTTCTCTCTCTCTCTTTCCTTCTTTCTTTCTCTCTTTCTTTCTTTCTCTCTCTCTCTCTCTCTCTCTTCCTCCCTCCCTCCCTCCCTCCCTCTCTCTTTCTATCTCTTTCTTTCTTTCTTTCTTTCTTTCTTTCTTTCTTTCTTTCTTTCTTTCTTTCTTTCTTTCTTTCTTTCTTTCTTTCTTTCTTTCTTTCTTTCTTTCTGGGTTACACCCTGCAAATGCTCAGGGGTTACTCCTAGCTCTTTGCTCAGTAATTACTCCTGGTGGTGCTCAGGGGACCATACAGGATGCTGGGGATTGAACCCGAGTTGGCCACGTGCAAGGCAAACGCCTTACCCCTCTGGTATCGCTCTGGCCCCCTCTTTTTATTTCTTGAAGCAGTGTTTTGTATGTTTTGCAGTTTTCTTTGTATAGTGCCTTTGTATTGTTTGTTAACCAACTGAAAATCAGATGGGCTGACATGTAATGCGGTTTGGAGACAACCACTGAACTAGAGTTATTACCAACTGGATCCCACAGGATGTCAAAAGATCACTTGGGTAGGGGCCAGAGCGATAGCCCAGCGGATAGGGCGTTTGCCTTGCATGCAGCCCGCCTATGCCGGCCTGGGTTCAATCCCCAGCATCCCATATGGTCCCCCAAGCACCGCCAGGAGTAATTCCTGAGTGTAGAGCCAGGAGAAACCCCTGAGCATTGCCGGGTGTGACCCAAAAAAAAAAAAAAAATAAAAAAAAGATCACGTGGCCACCCACCTACAAGATGGTCTGACTTCTTTGTCAAGACCATGACTGAACGGTTTGAGGCTCTTATATTCTTGAAACAACTAGATGCCATTGGGCTGCACTGCCAAGTGATAGGGTCAAATGGAAAGGTTACTGGCGCCTCTCGAGGAAATTGATGAACAACGGGATGTCTAGTGATCTAGTGAACCAATTCCTAGGCATTTGATTTTCTGTGGCACAATTGTGAATGGAATCATTTGCTTAATATCACTTTCTTCTCTTTCGTTATTTGTATATAGGAAAGCCACTGACTTTTCAGTGTTGATTTTGCACCCTGCCACTCTGCGATAGGCACCTATTGTTTCTAAGAGCTTCTGGTATTGAGTTTTACAGTTTGTAGTTATAATATGTTTTCTGCAAATAGTGATAGCTTGACTTTTTCCTTTCCTATCTGGATGTCCTATGTCATTTTCTTAACTGATTGCAATGGCAAGTACCTCCACTACTATATTGAATAGAGGTGGTGAGAGCCTGAAAGCTTGTCTTTTCCCTGACCTTGGGGGCATAGGGGCTCATCCAACTTTAAGGCAAATAATTGTTAAAACATCATATGGACTGGCGACTCAGTCCATATGACCCCTAGGTCAAATACCTCCCCAAAACTAGGATGTTGGACAAATCAGGAGCACTGGAGTCTACAGAGCCTCAGATCTGCTGCTCCTCCCAGTCTGTTCTACACAGTGGTACTCACCACACCATCCTGCCCTTGCAAAATAAAAATCCTGCTTTCTAATGAAAAAAAATTCCTCCCAAAATTAATCTGCATCTAACTGAGAGGTTAATAGTTTGCATGAGAATATGGCAAAGGATCTTCCCCAAGAGCATGGTGACACCGATCCACTGCACAGGGCAGGTATACATTGGGATGTTACATAACCAAGACACCTGCTATTAGATCACGATCACGATCACTATCCCGTAAAATCATCTATTTGCTAGCACCGCACGCTATTAGATAGTGGTGCCCGCTATTAGATATAGTCAAGGAAACAATGAATGTTTTTTATTCATGTCAGCCAACCTAATGGGGTATCTAAGAAACAAGCAGATTATGACAGGAATTTCCCTAGATACAGGAAATCACAGGTCTATGTGAATGGGGCTCTTTGTCAGCTTCAGTTGAAATCTCCACCTATGTTTGAGCTGGCCTTCATAGGAGAACAAGCATGGCACTGCTGGAACATAGGTATTCGAGAAGATACAATTTTTTTTCTTTTTGAGTCACAGCTGGCAACGCTAAGGGGTTATACTTGGCTCTGCACTCATGAGTTACTCCTGGAAGTGCTCAGGGATCATACGGGATGCTGGGAATCGAACCCGGGTCTGGCGACATGCAAGGCAAATGCCATCCCCCTGCTATCATTCTGGCCCTGAGAAGACACATTTTAGAGAGAATGCTAAGTTCCAATACTGCTCAGGTCCCTCAGTCAAGAACTATAGAGACATGAAAACACACTCCATTAAGTACTAAGTCTTAGGGAAAGTTTTCCCATTAACAGACAACCATGTTATCTTCATTTAATAGCCCTTTATGAAGGACAAGAGAAGGGAAATACTCATATTTCTCAACCTCTCATGTATGGAATTGACATATTGACTGAAATCACTTGTTATATATTTATAGAAGTTTCTGTCTTTGCCTCTCTCCTCCTCTCCCTCTCTTCCCTCTAACTCTGACTCCTCTCTCTCGCTGTCTCTGTCTCTGTCTTTCTCTATCCCTTTCTCTCTCAGACACACACACATATGCATTCCTTTGGCATCTCCAGAAGGAGATGCAGAACCACCTCCAAACCATAAACAAATTGGGTAGGGTGAAAGATTCAGGGATTATCCAAGTTCTCGTCATTAGAAAGTGGAGCCCAGAGCTTAGGTCAGCTGTGTACTCACACCAGAGGCCCTGTTTGCACCCTGCTCTCCCCAGAACCCTGAGTTTACCATTACTCTATGATTGTGTGTGAACAGAACTTGTGGGAAGGAGGAGAGCAGTCCCTGCCCAGATGGACCATACAGATATCTCTAGGGACCAAGCCCTGCTACAAGGGCCCTGTGCTGATCTCTCCTCTCTGTAATGAAAATGATAATCCCATACTGCCTCTCTCTGTGATCCAATGAGACAGAATGGGGACCCACCTCCTCAGGCCCCCGTACTCTACACACAGCTCTTTACTTGGCTCATTGTACACAGAGCAAGCAAACATTTTGCTGTTTGTCAATAATTTGAGATTGCGCTCTATAAAACCACAAAGTGTGTCAGATTGAAAAGACTCATAAACTTGGTGAGGATTCATTGCAGAATCCCTTTCAAATTCTTCACCAAGACCCAGGTGGAACTCAGAGCAGCAGGAACTGGCCCGGGCAAGCCAAAACACTGATGCCAATATTGCAGCCTCTGTCACTTCCCAAAGATATGGGTGCAGATATTTGCAAGTATGTAGAATGTATGAGCATTGTAAGAGAAAGTGTGTATGTGAAAGAGATGAAATCTCAGTGCATGTTAGAGAGATGGTGTGTGTGTGTTTGTGTGTGTTGTGCATGCGTTGTGGAATTATCTCTGTGGCCAGCCTGCTCTAAGCATTGGGCTCACCAAATCCATTTCCCAAGGAAAGGTCACTGCTCACTGAACTGGTGCAAGTACTCATTTGCAGAGACATTTCTAAACTTTATGGTGTGAATTTTTCACTACTGTGGGAGACGCAGGTCTCCCCAATAAGGAGGAATTTGTAGACATGAGAGAATACAGTGCTCCTTGAACTGAGACTTTTTGGTCATTTCTCAGCAGAGCGAGCCACGGAAAAGAAAGAAGATGTTCTACATATCCTCAGGATCCAGTTCGTCTGAAGAAAGTCTGGAATCATGCAGCATTGAGAAGAACCAGTCTTACTCTAAACAGGAATTCAAGTTCTCCACAGAGAATCTACTCCTCATAGATCACCATCTTCAGCCTCTATGCCCCAAGTGGAGCCTACTCGCCAAAGATCACCATCCTCAGCGTCTATGCCCCAAGTGGAGCCCTCTCATCAAAGATCACCATCTTCAGCATCGATGCCCCTAGAGAAGCCTACTCCTCAGAGATCACCACCTTCAGTGTCAAGGCTCAAAGATGAGACTACTCCTCAGATATCACCACCTTCTGTGTCTAGGGGCCTGCTCCTCAGAGATCACCACCTTCAGTGTCTAGACCCCTAGAAGAATCAATTCCTCAAAAATCAGCACCTTCAGTGCCTGGGCCCAGAGAGTGCCCCACTCCTCAGAGATCACCGTTATCAGCGTCTAGGCCCAAAGAGGAGCCTAGTCCTCAGAGATCACCACCTTCAGTGTCTAGACCTCAAGAGGAGCCTACTCCTCAGAGAGCACCATCTTTAGCGTCTATGCCCCAAGAGGACACTACTCTTCAAAGATCACCACATTCAGTGTCTAGGCCCCGAGAAGAGCTTATATCTGCGACTGCTGGGAGAGAAATTGATTCAGTGCATCAGGAGCAAAAAGGGTGAAAACCAAGGTATGTGTTTATATGTGCATGTTTATAAGGGAATGGGAGAATCCCCACCCAGAGGGTCTAAGGGACTAATATTGGAAAGGAGTCACAGCCTAAGAGCCCATTCTGGGTAAGTGTCCATTGGAAGACTCATTGAGGTGGGTTGTGGGCACTCCTTCCTGGTTCTCATTAGCTTTGGTACATCACATTAGATAGTCATCTGGGGGATCTTTTCTGCTACAGCACATTGAATAGTCATCTAAGTGACCTTTTCTTCTATCACATGCGAGATCATCTGGGAGATCATTTAATCCTATATCACATGGAATAGTTATCTATGTGACCTTTTCTCCCACATAACATGGAACAGTCATCTGGGTGGTGACTTTTTCTCCTATAATACATGGAATGCTCATCTTGTGACTTATATCACATGAACAGACATCTGGGTGACCTTTTCTCCTATATAACATGGAACGTTCATCTGGGTGACCTTTTCTCCTATATCACATGAAACAGTCAAATTGGTGACCTTTTCTCCTAATTCACATGGAACAGTCAACTCGGTGACCTTTCCTCCTCTATCACAATAAACAGTCATCCAGGTGACCTTTTCTCCTATTGGTTCTCTAGCTCATGCCGACTTGGATTCATGTGTAAGGACAGAACCATCAGTGACATCTCTGTTAACAGGGTCACAAGCTGTGGGCACATTCCCACATAAGTTCTCAAAGGACCTGTCAGAGTTTCAACTGATGCCTCAGGATCTCAGTTCCACATCGGAGGCACAGCCTGGTGGGCTGGGAGCAGGAAGCCCTTCTCTCATGGATCGTCCAGCTTAGGCATGATTTCTGATTTTAATTATCTGTTTTTTTAATCTTATCTGTTATGTAATAATTTAAATAAATTGTAATTGCTTTATTTTGTGAATTTGGTTTTCTTTTTGTTCTTGTTTTTGAGCCCAACTTGGCAGTGCCTAATGCTTACTCCTGGCTCTGACATCAGGGATCTTGCCTGTCAGGGCTCCTGCGACTATATACAATACTGGGGACCAAACCCATTTGGACTCGATAAGTTCAATAAGGTAAAGAAAGGGTGGAATCCATTGAAGTGAGGCAGTGTCTGACTAGGAGAGTCCTAGCACAGCAGGATTTTGAGCAACACTGTTTTGTCAACAGTAAATTTCATTATAAATTTTTGCTTTATTTTGTTTGAGGCACACACCTGGCTGTGATTATGGCTTACTCCTGCACTACACTCAGCAGGAAATAATGGTCAATGGACCATACAGGGTGCTGGGATTGAACCTGGGTCAGTGTGTGGAAAGCAAGTCCTTTCCCTCATTATCTCTCTGGTCTATTTCCCTCATTATCTCTCTGGTCTATCTACCAGACTATCTCTCTGGTCCCTCATTCTAATATTGAAGAGGAAAGCATATATCTTGGCTGAAAAAGGTCAAATAGCTTTTCACACTGCCTCCTTCTCACTAATTATTCCTCTTGAGTCAAAGTTTCAGGAGCCGAAGCAATAACACAGTAGGCCCCCACAGTACAAGTAGCGCAGTTAAACACAGACAATGAAGTAGGTTTCAATCTCGCTAACTTCATATGGTCCTAAGTACTACCAAGAGTGATCTCAAAGTGCACACACAGGAATAATCCTGAGCATTGCTGGATGTGGCCCCCAAAACCAAAAACATAATAAAAGAGTCAAAGGACCCTGGATCTCAGCCCAGCGTGAAGAGAGTCCCTTCTAGAGGCACGAGACGTCTGGGAGAAATCACAAGACGTTGGAGTCCTGGAGACATCTCCAGATGTGAGCAGTGGGGCATTGCTTGTTCGTCTTCAATGGTTTTCACCCATTAGCTCAAGCAGGAAAATTTAGAAACTGTTTCGCTTGTTTGTTTTCTTCCCCATTCAAAATTGAAATAGTTTACTTGATTTTACTAAAAATTGGAAGTTCCTCTTCAGAGTTAAAATGGCCAGCAAGGTCACAAGAACTAAACTGATGTTGAGCAAACATCAAGGCACAGAAAAGGCAAAATGTGGTCAACGACCTTCTGGATATTCTATCAGGAAAGCAGCTATAGTCAATTTCTATGTACCCAGACAGATGACTCTGAATTCTCTAGAGAAAAGGAATGCACAGTTTCTATTTATTTGGGACCTAGAGGGTCTCTCAAGTGGTTCTCAGTGTCCAAGGGCCAGCTGGGGCTGAGTGGGTTCACATGAGCTCCTGAGATGTCAGGATTACCTAGGCAGTCAGTGGTGCTGGGATATCCTAGGTTGACCCCATGTGGTGCCATGGATTGAATGTGTATCATATGAAAACCAGTGCATTATCTCCTGTGCTTTACTAGCCCTCAGTTCATATTTTCTATCTTTTGAGATAAAATCATAGCATATCGCCCAATTACAAGTTATTGTTTTTGCATGTGCAACAGGCCCAGGCAACAATTTTACCAGCTGCTGCAAGAAGTTCAACTTGCCTAATTTTATAAGCTCTGTGTCTGTAAGGTTCTCTGGAGCCTGTCCCTCTGCCTCCCTGCCATACTAGAGTCTTTGCTACCTACCAATACAGCGTCATGCGTTTGGGACTCACATGCCACCCACCAATGCCCAACAAAACCCTCAATTTTCTTTTGAAAAGAAGTCCACACAAAAACTCTGATTGTCACCACATTGAAGGAAAAAAACAGTCCAGGGCTTGAGTGACAGCTCAGAGGACTGGAGTGCATATTTTGCAGCAGGAGCCTGGGGTAGGATCCCCTGAGCAGCACTGAAGCACCACACGAAGCAGCTCTTTTCACGGAAGCTCTACAGCAGTTTCCTGATGACAGTGGTGTGGTCCTCTGATGCACATCTTTAGTGAAATGACATTTCTCAAATGCCTACACTAAACTACCATGCTCTCTGTTCTTCCTTCTGGGAATGACAGTGAATACACACTTGGGCAAAGTGGTTCATTCCAAGGAGGGTCAACAGAGGGAGGCGCAACTGCTTTTCCAGATGCAGCTTCAGGCAGAGTTGGGTCAGTTCATTGCTCTCTAGAAAGACAGTCCAGTGGTGCCACAGTGATTGTAGATCTCCCTGAGCTGCAACACATCGTGGTTCTCTTCTGCCTCCATCCCATAGCAGGCTACATGCACAGAGTGGAAATACAGAGAGTGAAACACTTAAGAAACACCTCAGAAATCCTTTCACTTTTTTTTGTGAGCCTGGCAGCAGGCCTCTGGCAGATAGGCACTGGTACTTGGCACCTTCTCATTGAAGTGCTGCTGAAGGTACCAGCTTGACCATCAATTTGCTACTAGGGAGCGATTTAGTTACCATTCAAGGAACCGAATTTCTCAATTCTTATATAAAAAGAAAGGAAATCTATTGAAGAATAGTCAACGATATCAAGAAGGAAACTAAAATCACCCAAAATTTTACCATGTCCCCTAATTACTATAAACATTTTCAAAATCATATTTGAATTTTTTCTCTATACTCATATAGTATGATTACTTACTCATGAAAGTTCATACTCAGTAATGCAATAAACAGTATAATTTTTGCTAAGTTTCTCTGGAAATTGTTGGTAAGAAGAAAATGAGATTTCAATATAAATGTAGAGGATGGATATTGAGCTCCCCATTCGACTCAGCAATACCACTACTGAGAATATACACTGGAGACCCAAAAACACACAGTAGAAACGCTATCTGCACTTCTATATTCATCGCAGCAGTATTCATGATATCTAGAATCTGGAAACAACCTTAATGCCCGAGAACGAAGGCTGACTAAAGAAACTATATTACATCTACACAATGGAATGCTCTGAAACTGTCAAAAAAAACCGAACATGAAATTTACCTGCAAATGAATATGGATATAAAGATTATAATCACTTGTATCACTTGTATCACTTGCGTTCCCATTGTTCATTGATTTTCTTGAGCAGGCACCAGTAACATCTCCATATGTCCTGTCACGTGCTAGTATAGCCCTCGGTAGTAGGCTCTCATCTATTGCATTTAATGATGAACCAGTAATCCCTGAACACTGTTAGGTATGGCCAAAAAAGCCAAAATAAAACAAACAAAAATATAGAGGATATCATATGAGCAAATCAAAAATATGTATGATTAATAACTATCTAATACATTCAAACTGAAACACTGATAACATTTGCAAGTATTACATTATCAAAATAAAAATCTCAGGTTAGAGTGACAGTACATCAGGTAGAGCACTTGCACTTGGCTGGTATCCCATAGGTTCCTCTGAGTAATTGATCACTTGACATCCCATTATTCATTGATTTTCTCGAGCAGGCGCCAGTAATGGCATCTGGTTGCTTCAGGAAAACGAAGAGCCTCAAACCATTTGTTCAGGATCTGACGAAGAAGTCTGACCATCTTGTAGGTGGGCGGCCATGTGATCTTTTTGACATCCCGTGGGATCCAGTCAGTAATGTCTCTAGTCCTGTGGTCATCTCAAATCGCATTACATGTCCAGCCAATCTGATTTTGAAGCCTTGGCAAACGAGACAGCGTCCCTGACTCTGGAACAGCCATTGGGCTACACTGGCACGTGATAGGGTCAAATGGAGATGTTACTGGCATGCACTCGAGGAAATTGATAAACAACGGGATGTCTAGTGATCTAGTGTTCTGGAGGGTGGCGTTGAAGAGTTTTGGTGAAATGGTATCTCCCTGCCCAACTCCTCTTTTGACATCGATGATCACTTACCGGTAGAATGGTGAGATCCTGGTGGTGAATCCGTAATAGAGCTCACAAAGGATGTTGATATATTGGGTTTGAACGCCCTGTTTGGCTAGGGCTTCGATGACCACTTCAGTCTCCACAGAGTCAAAGGCTTTCTTAAAATCAATGAACGTGAGACAGATTGGCATCTTAAACTCCCTAAAAACCCCAATGAGCTTGGTTACTGAGTGGATATGGTCGAATGTGCTGAATCCTTTCGGAGCCAACTTGCTCACATGGTTGTCCTTTATGTAATGTTCTGCCAATCCTGTTCAAGATGACTCGAGTGAACAGTTTGCAGATGACAGGTAACAGGCAGATGGGGCGATAGTTGCCAATGTCGTGGATGTCTCCCTTCTTGAACAGTAGAACTTTCCTGCTGGTTTTCCATTGGGAGGGCACCTTGCATTCAGACAGGTAGCCTGTGAAGAGCAGAGTCAGTGTATTGATGAGTACTGAAGGCAGATTCTTCAGGTGTTCGGGTCTGACTTTGTCTGGGCCTGATGCTGTTCCCTTCTTTACTGATGAAATGCATGTCAGATTTCAGAAGGGAGAAGCGTTGGGAACGACATATCCATCCTGCGGAATTTGGTATGTAGGCAGGTGGACGTGGCTATCAAAGAGATCTGAGAAGAAGTCATGGATAATATTCTCCATTGCCTTTCTGGAAGATGTGATAGATCCATCAGGACATTGGAGGGCTGTCATCTTGGTCTTATAGTTAGCTAAGTACAGGCCGGCATTGCGAATGCTTTTTCCTGGCTTCTGCTGCATCTTCCAGTATTTCTGCTCTTCTCTCTTTGATGTCTTCATTTATTGCTTCTCTGCACTGCTTTGCAAGCTTGGATGTTACAAATTGGTCACCTGAGGCTTGCGCCTTGCCATGTTGGCGAATGAGCTTGAGAGTTTTTGAAGACAGGTGGCCTTTTGTGGCTTTTCTCTCTCGGTTTCTTAGCACAATCATGGAGGTGCTGAACCAGTCGGTTGTATTCTTCATCGATGTCGTCAATGGTGGTATCTTCCCATGTTGCCGCAATGGTGCCAAAGAGTTCCCAGTTGGTGGTTGTTCTGGGAGTTCTCTTTTTTAAACTTTTGTAGCCTTTTCTCCCCGTTTGTGAAGTAGAATTTTGCACGAAGTAGACGGTGGCCTGATCCTTTTTGAATTTTTGGGACAATAGCAACTTCGGTCAGGCAAAACCGTCTATTGAAGATGATGTGGTAAATTTCATTGTGGAACTGTCCACCAGGGGATTCCCATGTCCAACATTTTGATTCAGCCTTCTGGAACTGTGATTTCCCTTGAATGATCTTGGTGGACGTGATGAACTGAGATAGTCTCTCACCTTGTTCGTTCCATTCTAGGCCATTGGTCCCAATGTGGAGTTCTTTGGCTGGGGTGAGCCAAAAGCAATATATATATATATATATATATATATATATATATATATATGTATATATGTATGTATATATATATGTATATACATATATATGTTATATATATATGTATGTATATATATCACTGACTATGATCTTGTAGAAGTTGTGATCCAGGGGAGATGGGAGGACCCCTGCGCAGGCCGGGACTGGCCATGCAGGCATCGTGGCACGGCTGCAACAAACAGCGACAGTGAGGTCTGGGGTCCTTCAGCTTGTAGCCCCCATTCCCGGGCGACTCCAGCAGGGACTCAGACCCAGCCCGCATGGTGACACAATTATGGAACCTGGCGGTTATCTTTCTTTACCATATTTACCACTGCCATGTTCATTGCACTCATCATGGATCGCCAGTGGGATGACTGGGGCACAGGTCATGTGTCCTCCGGCTACGTGGAGCGGCTGAAGGCTATGTCCTGCTTGTCAGGGCAGAGAGCAACATCACACTCAGTGATGCTCAGGGGGTTACTCTTGGCTCTGCATCAGGAATTACTCCTGGCAGTGCTTAACCCAGCAAGCTACTAAGAGTATACCACCCGCAAGGCAGAGCCTGGCAAGCTGTCTGATGCATATTGAATATGCCAAAACCAATAACTACTCTGAGTACTATCAAGAGTAATTCCTCATTGCAGAGCCAGCAGGAACTCCAGAGCATTGCCAATTACAGCCCCCCAAAATGATAATAATAAAAATTAAAAAGAAAACTAAAAAAAAGACTTTATACACATGTATAATGACACCAAAAAATCTCAAGGGCAAACTATGACTAATGTAAGAAGCAGAATTACACCTTTCTGTAGGAAGTTCCAATTCAGTGTCTAGAAGTTACTTTGAGTATATATCACAAATTGTATTATTTTAACAAATAAATACTTAAAATATTTCAATTTTACATCAACTAAGTCACTTCAGGAGCATACTCCCTTAGAAATTTGTTATATTTAAGTAAATAAGCAGTAAAAATGGATGTTATAATAACATGATAGTATGATGATGGTATAACTAGCAGAGTATAATATCCTATTAGAATATTATAGTATGGTGATGGCACACAGTACCATAGTATAATAGATCCTAGCAGAATATGATTCTATGATGAAGGCATATACTACCAGAGTATAACACATCCTGCAAAATTATGACAATATGACAACAGCATATAGTATCTGAATAAAATTGACTTTTTCAGAATGTGATAGTTTGATGACAGCATATACTATCAGGGTATAACAGATCCTTTCAGAATGTGATAGTATTATGATAGCATATACTATCAGAGGATAACAGACTATCAGAATGTGATAGTATGTTGACAGCATATACTATCAGAGTAACATACACTATCAGAGGCTGATAGTATGATGACAGCATATACTATCAGGGTATAGCAGATCCTATCAGAATGTGATAGTATTATGATAGCATATACTATCAGAGGATAACAGACTATCAGAATGTTATAGTATGTTGACAGCATATACTATCAGAGTAACATACACTATCAGAGGCTGATAGTATGATGACAGCATATACTATCAGGGTATAACAGATCCTATCAGAATGTGATAGTATTATGACAGCATATACTATCAGAGGATAACAGACTATCAGAATGTTATAGTATGTTGACAGCATAGACTATCAGGAGTAACATACACTATCAGAGGCTGATAGTATGATGACAGCATATACTATCAGGGTATAACAGATCCTATCAGAATGTGATAGTATTATGACAGCATATACTGTCAGAGGATAACAGACTATCAGAATGTTATAGTATGTTGACAGCATAGACTATCAGAGTAACATACACTATCAGAGGCTGATAGTATGATGACAGCATATACTATCAGGGTATAACAGATCCTATCAGAATGTGATAGTATTATGACAGCATATACTATCAGAGGATAACAGACTATCAGAATGTGATAGTATGTTGACAGCATAGACTATCAGAGTAACATACACTATCAGAGGCTGATAGTATGATGACAGCATATACTATCAGACTATAACACAATATCATAGGATGAGCTTAAGGATGGAAGAGAAAGTAACCTAAAATAGGGTCTTCAGAATATTTACACCTGCATAAGGACACCAGTGTGTGGGAAAGAGGCTGAAAACATCTAACCTAAGATATCCAACTGTTGCAGGACTCCTCTAAGAGCCTCTGCATCTGCCCTGGATTGCCTCCCTGCAGGTCAATTCGTAGGTAAGTGGGTAGTCTAAATGTGGCAGTTTATCTGACCATGTATTCTGTACTAGCTGGTATAAATATTCTCTCATGCTACCACAATCATTGTGGGACTAGCTAGATCTTACCAGCATATTTGCTTGGTCATGTTGGATCTCTAATTAATTAGACCAGAGAGAAATGCTGTTTGCCTCCAAGCAAGCAAGCATGGCTCCCCTGATAACTCAAAGGCAACTAAAATACAAAACTACCTTGAAGTAGAGGAGACTTGTGAAGGCTTGGAGAAATATTTAACTGGCATTAGTATTAGTCTTTGGTACAGAGACATGCCATAGAAACCCCCTTCTCTGCCCTATTAAGGCATTTCCAGGCAGATGTTGGCTCAAAACATTAGCATATAATAGAGCCTAGGTGAGGTGCTGGGAGAAATTACCTAAGGGCATTTGACCCTTGATCCTTCCCCATAATAGTGGGAGGTCTGATTTGCAGGGGGTATAAAACCGGCCTGCTTCCTCTGTCTTTCTCTCTCTCTCTCTCTCTCTCTCTCTCTCTCTCTCTCTCTCTCTCTCTCACTCTCTTTGGGCTCTCTCTTTTTGGGCTCTCTCTTTGTGAGCTTGCACCCTTCTTGGGAGTCTTGTCTTCTCCTTTTTACAGGGCCTTTATACGTGGTGGCCGCCATCTTGGCCTACACGTGTCTGGGGTTCTAGCTGGGAATCCTAAGCACAGGGTTTTTCCTATCGCTGACTTGTATGCCTGAACCTGTGATAAGTAAAGCCTTTTAAAACTGCATCAAATTCCTGACTCTTCATCCATTCCTCACTGGCTTCAGAGGTAGAAGGGAACTCGCTTCCCGGCACTGTCGGGACCCCAGCGACGTTCCTCGACATCAAGCAGCTATAAGACAAGACAACGTCATGCAAATTTTCCTATATGTGGATAATGGAGAGTATGGAACAGGATGATTGAAGTTGTGGGGAGGAGAGGGACAGACACAAAATGATCTTTTTCACATGTGGGATATAAAGATGCTAGGAAGGGAGCAATAGATTGTCAAAAGCCACAGACTACAGTATCCACAGTGAGTGTGCAAGTTGGGGGGTGCAGGCGCTGAACGGAAGAATATTCACCCAATACCCATCTGATAAGGGGTTAATATCCAGGATATATCAGGAACTGGTAGAATTTTACAAGAAGAAAACACCCAACACCATCAAAAAAATGGGGAGAAGAAATGAACAGAAACTTCTAAATATAAGAAATTTGAATGACCAAAACATGAAAAAAGTGCTCGTCATCACTAATCTTCAGGGAGATGCAAATCACAACAACAATGAGATAGTATCTCATACCACAGAGACTGGAACATATCCACAAGAGCAAGAAGAACAATTGCTGGTATAGATTCGGGGAGAAAGGGACAGTGGGTTAGTATGTGCATCCATTGTTGGTGGGAATGTCGACTGCTACAGTGTTTCTGGAAAACTATATGGACATTCCTCCAAAACCTAGAAATTGAGCTCCCATTTAACCTAGTCATACCACTCCTGGGAATATACACTGGGAGGCCAAAAACACACAGTGGAAAAATCATTTACACATCTATGTTCATAGCAGCACTATTCACAGTAGCCAGAATCTGGACACAACCGAATTCCCTAGAGCAGATGACTGGATAAAGAAATTTTGGTACATCTACACAATGGAATACTATAGGAAATACCAAGTTATGAAATGCCAAGTTATGATTTTGCCTTTGAATGGATGGACATGAAGAGGATCATTCTGAGTAAAATTAGCAGAGGGAAAAGGACAGATATAGAATGACTGCATTTATTTGCAGGATATAAAAAAATAGCATGACATCAATATTCAAAGCCAGACAAAACATGGATCAGGAGGTGTTGTCAGTGATGGAATCTATTGCAAATGTGTGGGAGTCAGAGTTTAGGTAAGACAGAGAGAGGAACAGTGTACTAATAATTATTGGAAATGATAATATGCTTAGGGTTTAGAGCTGAGCATTAAATGTAGGGTAAAGGATATACACGATAGCCTCTAAGCATAAGTATTGCAAGCCACAATGTTTAAGACAGGAGAAAGAGAGAGAGCGAGAGAAAGAGAGAGAGGTTACATGCATGCCATGGACTCAGGCTGGGGAAGGGGGAATCAGGGGACACTGGTGGTGGGAATAGGGCACTGATGGGATGATGGGTGCTGGAACACTGTATGACTGGCACCTAAACATGAACATCTTAGTAACTGTATATCTCACTCTAGTATAATAATTTTCATTAAAAGTCTGGGTCACGTAGACCTATGGAATAGAACTGAGTATCCTGAAACGCACTCACAAATATACAACCACTTAATCTTCGATAAAGGAGCAAAAAATATTAAGTGGAGCAAAGAAAGCCTCTTCAACAAATGGTGCTGGGAAAACTGGGCAGCTACATGTAAAAAATGAACTTAGACCTCCTTCTAATGCCATGCACAAAAGTCAGATCAAAATGGATTCTAGATCTCGATATCAGACATGAATCTATAAGGTACATCGAAGAAAACATAGGAGAAACGCTCTACAACATCGAAACAAAAAGTATCTTTAAAGACGACACACCACTGACCAAGCAAATGGAAGCAATGATAAACAAATGGGATTATATAAAATTGAAAAGCTTCTGCACCTCAAAAGAAACGGTGATCAAGATACAAAGACCATCCATAGAGTGGGAAAGGATATTCACCCAATACCCATCTGACAAGGGGTTAATATCCAGGATATATCAGGCACTGGTAGCACTCCACAAGAAGAAAACAGCCAACCCCATCAAAAAATGGGGAGAAGAAATGAACAGAAGCTTCCAAAAAAGAAGAAATTCGAATGGCCAAAAGGCATATGAAAAGTGCTCTTCATCTTTAATTATCAGGGAGATGCAAATCAAAACAACAATGAGGTACCATCTCACCCCACAGAGACTGGCACACATCCAAAACAGCAAGAACAACCAGTGCTGGTGTGGATGTGGGGAAAAAAAGGGACTCTCATCCACTGCTGGTGGGAGTGCCGACTGGTCCAGCCCTTTTGGAAAACAATATGGGCATTCCTCCGAAAGCTAGATATTGAGCTCCCATTTGATCCAGCAATAGCACTCCTGGGAATATACCCGAGAGACGGAAAAACACATAGCAGAAACACTATCTGTACTTCTTTATTCATCTCTGCGCTATTCACTATAGCTAGAATCTGGAAACAACCTAAATGCCCGAGAACAGAGGACTGGCTAAAGAAACTGTGGTTCATCTACACTATGGAATACTATGCGGCTGTCAGAAAGGATGAAATTATGAAATTTACCTGCAAATGGAGGGACATGGAGTCTATCATGCTGAGTGAAATTAGTCAGAAGGAAAAGGACAGATATAGAATGACTGCATTCATTAATAGGATATAGATACCAGTGTTTTAATAAATATGGTAAATGGTAATGGCAGATTAAAACTCACCACTGAATATACACAAAGAGACTTAATTGATAAACTCTAAATATCTGCAGGGCTAGCCACAATGTGTAAAATAAGAGGGAGAGAGATGCAGAGACAGAGAGGGAGATAGAGAGAGAAAGAGAGGAAACTGGGGTACCTGCTATTAAGGCGGGTGGGGGGGACAGGAGGGGAGGGGTACATTGGTGGTGGAAATGGGGCACTGGTGGAGGGATGGGTGCTGGAATACTGTATTACCAAGAACCAATTATGAACACCTTTGTAATTGTATGTTTCACGGTGGTATAATAAAAAAAAATTAAAAAAAAATAAAAGTCTGGGTCAGTGTTTGCATGTGTGCAAGGCAAATGCCTACCTGCTATACTATTGCACTGGACACATATATTGTATTAAATGGTCTTGAAAATCATATTTCAGAAGAACAGTATATGAATACTGAATACATTTCATAAATATAATATGAAATCACTGTCACTGTCACTGTCTTCCCGTTGTTCATCGATTTGCTCGAGCGGGCCCCAGTAACATCTCCATATGTCCTGTCTCATGCTAGTAGAGCCCAAGGGCATCTGCTTGCTCCAGGAACATAAAGAGCCACAATCCAATCTGGAATGAGGTCTATAATTGTTACTGGTATTTGGCATATCAAATACAACACGGATAGCTTGCCAGGCTCTGCCGTGCAGGTAGCATAATCTTGCAGTCATCTCTAATTCCAGCATTTAATGATGAACCGCGTGGCCGCTTGCGGCCGTGCGAAGCTGTGCTGTGATAGTCTGGTCTGCTGGGTGGAGTTCTGACAAGAGAGAAGTCCGGATGTGGAAAATGGAGGCCCTCATGGAGTGGGGGTCGTCTGGCTTGTTGCAAGGCTCTGCTCGGCTGGTGGGCCAGGGCTAGAACCCGCCATCTCTCCTGGGCTCCCTTGTGAGCGGCTGGACACAGGGAGAGCAAGTAGCAGCTCTGCCCCATGTCTGTCTCTGGATCAGCATACCTGGGCCGGATTAAAAAAAGATTGCAGCAGGGTGGATTTCGATGAGCCGGGACTGTGATAGGCTGGTCTGCTGGGTAGAGTTCTGACGACAGAGAAGTCCGGATGTGGAAAATGGAGGCCCTCATGGAGTGGGGGGTCGTCTGGCTTGTTGCAAGGCTCTGCTCGGCTGGTGGGCCAGGGCTAGAACCCGCCATCTCTGATCATATTAATATTATCAGAACTTATTGATATGAAATCTAGCTCATGAAATATCGAGGACAAAAACTGCTTAAAATAATAAGCGTGTGGAGATTTGGAGAGAGCTCAGAGGACTGAAGAGGCCCTATTAACTCCAAAGCACCTCCCAGTTCCCTGAGCTCTGTCAGGGAGAGTCTCCCCTAGCGCAGAGGCAGGATCCCTAAGGTCCCCTGGATGTTGCCGGAAAACAGTTAATAAGGAAACTGTCGTAAACCACATTCCCTCAATATAAGAGTCATTTAGGGGTGGAGCAATAGCACAGTGGCTATGACAACCTTGCACACAGATGACCTGGTTCAGTTCCTGGCTTCGCATGTGGTTCCTTGAGCACCACCAGGACTAATTCCTGAGGTACTCATGAAGGTCACCAGGGATAACCCCAAAAACAGAAACGAAAAAGAAACATTTCAGGGGCAAGAGAGATAGTACAGCAGATAGGACACTTGCCTTGAATGCGACTTACACGGGTTTATCTCCAGACATCCCATATTGTCCCCTAAGCACTGCCAGGAGTGAACCCTGAGTGCAGAGCCAGAGTAGCTCCTGAGCACCTCCAGATATGGTCTCAAACTAAAACAATCACTTCTTAAAGTTGAGGTGCTTGGCTCCTCATCAGTGAGAGTAGCCTAAATAAATTTGGGGCTCAAGACAGTTACAAGGATTAAGGCATTTGCCTCACTCATGGATGATTCAGTCTGATCTGATGCATTGCCAATGGTCCCCCAGACACAGCTAGGATTGATCCCTGAGCAGAGCCAGAAGCAGGTGCTGAGCACCAGTAGGTATTGCTCAAAATGTAATTTGATTAATTAAATAAAAAATTAATTGATTAATTTTTGCTTTTTTGGGTCACACCCAGCAATGCTCAGGGGGTTACTCCAGGCTCTTTGCTCAGGAATTACTCCTTGCAGAACTCGGGGGACCATATGGGATGCCAGGGATCGAACCCAGGTTGGCAGCATGCAAGGCAAACGCCTACCCACTGTTCTACCGCTCTAACCCGCAATAAATAAATAAATTTAAAAAAGGAAGAACTTGGAAATAATTAGTAACTAAAACCTGATGATAGTGAAGAACTCCTTGTTTTGAGAGCAAACCAGTATGAGACTTATGAATAAAATAGATCTCCTTTTTCTCAGTAATTGGGACAGAGTCCCAAGAAAAAAAAATTCAGTTATAGGAAACAAGGTATGCCTAAATACTCTATGTAAAATGTTATAAATAAAAGCCTTTATGAGACTTATAGTCATAAAGGAATATTCTCATCATCAATGTTGATTATGGGTACATAAAATAAAAATAAAAACTGGGGAGAAAACCCAGCAATACCACTAGTGGCAATATACCCTGGAGACTCCAAAACATGTATCAGAAACACCATCTGCACCTCTATATTCATCGCAGCATATTCACAATAGCCAGAATCTGGAAACAATCTGAATGCCTGAGAACAGAAGACTGGATAATGAACTATGGTACATCTACACAATGGAATACTATGCTGCTGTCAGAAAAATAGAAGTCATGAAATTTGCCTACAAATGGATGAACATAGAGATCATCGTGCTTAGTGCAATAGTCAAAAGGAAAAGGATATAGAATGACTGCAATCATCTGTGAGATATAAGTATATACCAGTGTTCTACTAATTGTTGGAAATTGTAATGCCAGTCTGAAACTGAGCACTGAATGTAGGCCAAGGGATTTACATGATAACCCTTAAATGTATGCATGGCAAGCCACAATGTGTATAAGGGTGAGGGAGAGAAAGAGACAGGGAGGGTGAAGAAGCGGAAGAGGAAGAGAAGGAAGGAGAAGGAGAAGGAGGAGGAGGAAGGAGGAATTATTATCTGCACCAGGGTGATTCTTTTTTTTAAAACATTTTATTATACCACCGTGAGATATACAATTACAACATTGTTCACGTTTGGAGGTTTCGGTCACACAGTGTTCCAGCACTCCGCCCTCCACCAGTGCCCATCTCCCACCACCCATGTCCCCAATTCCCTCCCCCTCCCATGGCCTGCCTAAATGGCAGGTTCTTTATCTTCTCTTTCTCTCTCTCCCTCTCTCTCTCTTCCTTCTCCTACACATTGTGGGGTACACTACATACACTTAGAAGCCATCATTTGCATTTTTTGCCTGTATTTAATGCTCAGTTCTATGTTGGTATCAAACGTTTTGACATTTATTCACACATGTTCCCTTCTCTATCTTACCTAACCTCTGACTCCTATGCGCTTGTGGCAATTTCCACTTTTGGTAAGATCACCTGGTATATTTATGTCATGCAAATAAATGCAGTCATTCTATGTCTCTCTCTTTCCTTCTGACTAATTTCACTCAACATGATTCTTTCCAAGTCCATCCATTTATAGGCAAATTTCATAACTTCATTTTTTCCTAATAGCTGCATAGTATTCCATTGTGTAGATGTACCACAGTTTCTTTATCCAGTCATCAGTTCTAGGGCATACTGGTTGTTTCCAGGTTCTGGCTATTGTGAACAGTGCTGCTATGAAAATAAAAGTGAGGATTGTGTTTCCGCTGTGTGTTTTTGGCTTCCCGGGTTATATTCCCAGGAGTGGTATGGCTGGGTCAAAAGGGAGCTCAATTTCTAGTCTTTGGAGGAATGTCCATATTATTTTCCAGAAAGGTTGTACAAGTCGACATTCCCACCAACAATGTATGAGAGTCCCCTTTTCCCTACATCCACGCCAGCACTTGTTGTTTTTACCTTTTTCCGATATGGGCCAGTCTCTGTGGTGTGAGATTATATCTCATTGTTGTTTTGGTTTGCATCTCTCTGATGATTAGTGATGATGAGCATTTTTTTCATATGCCTTTTTGGCCATTCGAATTTCTTCTTTGTCAAAGTTTCTGTTCATCTCTTCTCCCCATTTTCTAATGGGGTTGGCTGTTTTTTTCTTATATAGCTGTACCAGTGCCTGATATATCCTGGATATTAACCCCTTATCAGATGGGTATTGGGTGAATATTCTTTCTGATTCTGTGGACTGTCTTTCTATCTTGGTCACTGTTTCTTTCGAGGTGCAGAAGCTCTTCAGTTTCATGTAGTCCCATATGTTTATATTTTCTTCTAGTTGCTTTGTTAATGGTGTTTCACTTTTGAAGATGTCTTTAGCTTCAATGTTGTGAAGGGTTTTTCCTATACTTTCTTCAACATACTTTATGGAATCAGGTCTGGTATTGAGATATTTAATCCATTTTGATCTGATTTTTGTGCAAGGTGTTAGACACAGGTCCAAATTCATTTTTTCACATGTAGCTGTCCAGTTTTCCCAGCACCACTTGTTGAAGAGGCTTTGCTTACTCCAGTTTGGACTCTTTGCACCTTTATCAAAGATTAATTGATCATGTCTTTGAGGGTGGGTGTCAGGATACTCAACTCTATTCCATAGGTCCACAGGTCTGTTTTTATTCCAGTACCATGCTGTTTTAATTACTGCTGCTTTGTAGTACAGTTTGAGGTTGGGAAAGGTGATGCTTCCCATCTTCTTCTTCCCAAAAGATTGCTTTAGCTATCCGTGGGGGGTTTATTATTCCATACAAATTTCAGGAGTGTTTGGTCAATTTATTTAAAGAATGTCATGGGAATCCTTATAGGAACCGCATTGAATCTGTACAAAGCTCTAGGGAGTATTACCATCTTGACAATGTTAATTCTCCCCATCCATGAGCAGGGAATGTGTTTCCTTTTCCTCGTGTCCTCTTTTATTTCTTGAAGCCGTGTCTTGTAGTTCTCTTTGTAAAGGTCCTTTACACACTTGGTTAAGCTGATTCCTAGGTATTTGATTTTCTGTGGCACAATTGTGAATGGAATCAATTTCTTAATATACCAGGGTGATTCTGAGTATCTTGTTCTCCGTATACTGAAAGGGTCACATTCGCCTGCTTGACAGCAAACTAGCATGATCCTTCCTATAATCTTCCTATAGTCTCAAAGTAGCCAGGGTTGTAGTTTCCTGGTAAATTCTAACTGTCCCACTCTGGGGGCAGTGGTTATAAAGAGGAGCTGTGCCCAATCTAGACAACATAGAAGTCTAAGTAGATGTATTACTCAGAAGTTATTCAGAGTCAAGGTGACTCCTGTAATAGCCACACCCACTAGCAGTGTTTACATAGAAGAGAGATCTCATTAGAATTAACCTTGGCTTAAGTAGATTAAGCTGTGAGTGGGCAAAACAGCAAAGCTCCCAACTAGCTAAACCTGTCATCCAACAATCCCTGAGTGTGGAGCTGGGAGTTAGCCCTGAGTACTGCCATGTGTGGCCCAAACCAAAAAGCAGACAAACATACAACTTCACCATCTTGTGAAAATTCTGAAAGCCTGATGTCAGGGAAAGACCATCCTGTTCAGGTGGTCTGGTTATCGGGTCACCAACAAGGCAGGCTGTATCACTGCTGAAGATTCAGGCAAAGTGGAGTCTGGAAAATCACAGGAAGTCTGATGGACCTAGATGCAGTCAGCTAGAAAAGTCTGAGCATTTATTTTGCTCCCCCATTGTCGGGGATCACCACGGGGGTCCCCAACAGTACTAGAAGAGTTCCCTTCTACCTCTGAAGCCGGCGGGAATGGATGAAGACTCAGGAATCCGATGCAGTTTTTTTTTTTTTTTTTTTTAATTTTTTATTATACCACAGTGAAACATACAATTACAAAGGTGATCATAATTGGTTCTTGGTAATACAGTATACCAGCACCCATCCCTCCACCAGTGCCCCATTTCCACCACCAATGTACCCCACCCCTCCTGCCCACCCCCCATGCTGCCTTAATAGCAGGTACCCCAGTTTCCTCTCTTTCTCTCTCTGTCTCTCTCTCTGTCTCTGCATCTCTCTGCCTCTTATATTACACATTGTGGCTAGTCCTGCAGATATTTAGAGTTTATCACTTAAGTCTCTTTGTGTATATTCAATGGTGAGTCTTAATCTGCCATTACCATTTCCCACATTTAGTAAAACACTGGTATCTATTTATGTCGTATTAATGAATGCAGTCATTCTATATCTGTCCTTTTCCTTCTGACTAATTTCACTCAGCATGATAGTCTCCATGTCCCTCCATTTGCAGGTAAATTTCATAATGTCATCTTTTCTGACAGCCGCATAGTATTCCATAGTGTAGATGAACCACAGTTTCTTTAGCCAGTCCTCTGTTCTCGGGCATTTAGGTTGTTTCCAGATTCTAGCTATAGTGAATAGCGCAGAGATGAATAAAGAAGTACAGATAGTGTTTCTGCTATGTGTTTTTCCGTCTCTCGGGTATATTCCCAGGAGTGCTATTGCTGGGTCAAATGGGAGCTCAATATCTAGTTTTCGGAGGAATGCCCATATTGTTTTCCAAAAGGGCTGGACCAGTCGGCACTCCCACCAACAGTGGATCAGAGTCCCTTTTTCCCCACATCCACGCCAGCACTGGTTGTTCTTGCTATTTTGTATGTGTGCCAGTTTCTGTGGTGTGAGATGGTACCTCATTGTTGTTTTGATTTGCATCTCCCTGATGATTAAAGATGAAGAACACTTTTTCATATGCCTTTTGGCCATTCGAATTTCTTCTTTTTGGAAGCTTCTGTTCATTTCTTCTCCCCATTTTTTGATGGGGTTGGCTGTTTTTTCTTGTGGAGTGCTACCAGTGCCTGATATATCCTGGATATTAACCCCTTGTCAGATGGGTATTGGGTGAATATCCTTTCCCACTCTGTGGATTGTCTTTGTATCTTGGTCACTGTTTCTTTTGAGGTGCAGAAGCTTTTTAGTTTTATATAATCCCATTTGTTTATCTTTGCTTCCATTTGCTTGGTCAGTGGTGTGTCATCTTTGAAGATACTTTTCGTTTCGATGTCGTAGAGCGTTTCTCCTATGTTTTCTTCGATGTACCTTATAGATTCATGTCTGATGTTGAGATCTAGAATCCATTTTGATCTGACTTTTGTGCATGGCATTAGAAGGAGGTCTAAGTTCATTTTTTACATGTAGCTGCCCAGTTTTCCCAGCACCATTTGTTGAAGAGGTTTTCTTTGCTCCACGTAATATTTTTTGCTCCTTTATCGAAGATTAAGTGGTTGTATATTTGAGAATGTGTTTCAGGATACTCAGTTCTATTTCATAGGTCTACAGGTCTGTCTCTATACCAATACCACACTGTCTTAATTACAACTGCTCTGTAGTAGAGCTTGAGGTTGGGGAAAGTGATACCTCCCATCTTCTTTTTCCCAAGGATTGCTTTAGCTATTCGTGGAGTTTTATTATTCCATACAAATTTCAGGAGTGTTTGTTCAATTTCTTTGAAGAACATCATGGGTATCTTTATAGGGACCGCATTGAATCTGTATAAAGCTCTAGGGAGTATTACCATTTTGATAATGTTGATCCTTCCGATCCATGAGCAGGGAATATGTCTCCATTTCCTCAGGTCTTCTTTTATTTCCTGAAGTAACGTTTTGTAGTTTTCTTTGTAGAGATCCTTTACATTCTTTGTCAAACTGATTCCTAGGTATTTGATTTTCTGCGGCGCAATTGTGAATGGGATAGTTTCTTTAATGTCCCTTTCTTCTCTTTCGCTGTTTGCATATAGGAAGGCCATTGACTTTTGGGTATTGATTTTGTACCCTGCTACTCTGCTATAGGAATGTATTATTTCTAGGAGCCTCTTGGTAGAGAGTTTCGGGTTTTCCAGGTATAATATCATGTCATCTGCAAATAGTGATAACTTGGCTTCTTCCCTTCCTATCTGGATGCCCTTAATGTCTTTTTTCTTCCCTGATTGCTATAGCAAGTACTTCCAGTACTATATTGAATAGAAGTGGTGAGAGTGGGCAGCCTTGTCTTGTCCCTGATCTTAAGGGGAAGGCTTTCAGTTTTTCCCCATTGAGAATGATGCTCGCTGTGGGCTTGTAGTAGATGGCCTGGATTATCTTGAGGAAGGTTCCTTCAATCCCCATTTTACGGAGAGCTTTCATCATGAACGGGTGTTGGATCTTGTCAAATGCCTTCTCTCCGATGCAGTTTTAAAAGGCTTTACTTATCACAGGTTCAGGCATACAAGTGAGAAATAGGAAAAACCCTGTGCTTAGGATTCCCAGCTAGAACCCCAAACACGTGTAGGCCAAGATGGCGGCCACCACGTGTAAAGGCCCTGTAAAGAGGAGACAAAGACAAGACTCCCAAGAAGAGTGTGAGCCCCAAAAGAGAGCCCAAAAAGAGAGCCCAAAAAGAGAGAGGAAGCAGGCAGGTTTTATACCCCTGCAAATTAGACCTCCCACTATTATGGGTAGCAGGAAGGGTCAAATGTCCTTAGGTAATTTCTCCCAGCACCTCACCTAGACCCTATTATATGCTAATGTTTTGAGCCAAGATCTGCCTGGAAATGCCTTTATAGGGTAGAGAAGGGGGTTTCTGAGATGGCATGTCTCTGTACCAAAGACTAATACTAAAGCCAGTTAAATATTTCTCCAAGCCTTCACAAGAATCTTGTCTACTTCACGGTAGTTTTGTATTTCAGTTGCCTTTAAGTTATCAGGGAGCCATGCTTGCTTGCTTGGAGGCAAACAGCGTTTCTCTCTGGTCTAATTACTTAGAGATCCAACGTGGCCAGGCAAATATGCTGGTAAGATCTAGCTAGTCCCACGATGATTGTGGTAGCATGAGAGAATATTTATACCAGCTAGTACAGAATACATGGTCAGATAAACTGCCACATTTAGACTACCCACTTACCTACGAATTGACCTGCAGGAGGCAATCCAGGGCAGATGCAGAGGCTCTTAGAGGAGTCCTGAAACACCCCATGACCTCCCATGAGGTCAAGAGGTATTTTGTGACCTGGTGCTTTGCCTTTATTATTTTGTTAATATTTTGTTTGTTTTGGGGCACACCCAGTGATGCACAGCACTTATTCTGTTGTTGTTAGGGATCAGTCCTGGTAGTTTTCAGGGAACCATATGGGGTACTGGGTTTTCGGGGAGCTGCTGGGGTCCCCATCGGTATCAGGACAGAAGTTCTTTTCTACTTCCGAGGCCGCCCGGGGAACAGATGAAAACTCATGAGTCCATCCGGCTTAGTTCCAAAATGGCATTTAATAGTTCAAAAGGTTTACCACAACAATCCTATATAAATAAAAAACTCTAGTTCTGGTCAGAACTTAGACCATACATGAGAGACCAAGTCTCCCACCAAAGAGGATCCCACAGAGAGGGTCCTAACAGAATGGAGTCCCACCAAAGGAAGAGGATCTCATCAGAGAGAGTCCTACCAAAGAGGAAGGGTGTACCTCAAGTCTGTCCTCTTACATACACCAACGTGATCCTAACTGTTGACAGGAAGGGTCCTGTCAACGAAGAACCCTCAACAGCTTCTAGATAGTAGAAGAATGTAGAAGGGTGGTGCCAAACCCTACTACAGGTATAAACAAAGGATTATGCCAAGGACTAATCCCTTCTTCTGAGATTATCTCTTATGTAAAATACTGGAGAGAGAGAGGTGGCTGATATAAGGTAATACATCTTAATTTCATGTAATCTAGATGATACCCACAAGTTCCTTCATATTGATTATCTGCACCTGGGTGATTCTGAGTATCTTCTTCTCTGTACATAGGGTCACACAGGCCTGGCTGAGGGCAAAGTAGTATGAGTTTTCCTATAATATTTGACGATAGTCTCAATGTAGCCAGGGTGACAGTCTCCTGGTATATTCTAACTGTTCCATGTTGGGTCCAGTGGGTATAAAGCGGATCTGTGCCCAATCTGGATAACATAGAAGTCTCAGTAGATGTATAAAAAAAAGTCAGAAGACACTCATTCAGAGTCAAGGTGACTTCTGTAACTGTCACACCCTCCATCTGTTTTTACATAGAAGAGAGATCTCATTAGTATGAATCTTGCCTTTGTTAGGGTCAGGATGCCAATTACCCACCAAGGAGGACTCCAAGAGACAGTCTTATGCAAAAGCAAAGTGTTTATTTAAGCCAGCTAGTTGGGGTCAAGCTCTCAGACACGCAGGCCAAGGCAAGACCCCAAGTAAGGGGAAACTTTAGATTACATAGGGGCTGAAGCACTAGTCCAGCATGTAGGGTGTTACCTTGCGGCCGGCTCATGCTGGCCCGGGTTCAATCCCTGACATCCCTTATGGTCCCCCGAGCACTGCCACGAGTAATTCCTGAGTGCAGAGCCAGGGAGAAACCCCTGAGCATTGCCCAGTGTGACCCCAAAAAATAAAAAAATATAGATTATATAGCCACTATTCATTTCTTAACCTGTGCAAACTTAAAGAAGAACATCATTCAAAGAAAGACATGCTCAAGTTGCACAGACAACTGGTATTGGTATGTCCCTGGATGTTCTAAATGTCAGTATGCCCTCATGTACCTGAGCGGTTTCTAGATAACAGGAGGGGCCGTGAAACTGTTACTTTTCAAGGCTGCTCGACTGAGCCTGCCCGAATATTGTTCTCAAGGCCGGATGGGGATGGGGGTGATGATGTGTCCTTGGTGACTTCCCACAGCAACATGAGGGTCTTTTGGCTCATTGAACCTGCCTGCCGTTTTGCTCACCTAACAGCTTAAGAACATGTATATAGATTAAGCTGTGAGTGGATAAAACAGCAAAGCTCACCAGCTAGCTAGGCCTGTCACCCAACACTGGGGATGTAACCTGCGTACATGGAAGGATACTGCCCTGTTCAGAGATCACCTCTACAGTGTCTTACTCTGTCTCCTTGTGGAGACCCTATTCTGAAGATTGTTTTGATTGAAACTCAGAAAGAGATGAGGGGAGCAAAAGAGAGCAAACACAAGTTCAGGAGAGAATCCGGGCTTCTATAGAGTTGAAATGAGCAAGCAAAGAGACATAGAGGAAGCAAACAAGATTTGTGCTCAAGGGATAACATGGGTTTGCATATCGAGCCGTTTAGGCTATGCGCTTTGAACTCTGCACTCACCTGGGACTCGGCAGTTTGGTGAGGTTTATTTCATGTTGGCTTACTAAATAAAGGCAAGTGCTTGGGCTCCTCTGTGTTTCCTGTTGTTGAAGGGAGTCTTGAAAACGAAAAGCTGCAAAAAATTTCAATTGACAGTGGTGAGCAGATACTCTTGATTTTCAGAAACTACGATAAGTTCAAATTGGTGATTCAAAGAGCAAAGAATGAAAACAGATTAAAATCATCCCAGAGAAATCAGAAATTGTTCTCTTCACTTTATCCCAAAGGCTGAAGAGTGAAACAAATCCCTTACTCCTTTAGCTTTGTAGCTAAGATGATGACCAATGGTAGAGCAACCCCATAAGGAATTCATCTTTTGATCTGTTAGAGTCTTTTTGATTTGATTTGATTTTGTTTTTGGTCATTCACCAGGCTGTTCTTAAGGGGTTAATCCTAGTTCTGAACTCAGGAGTTAGTCCTAGTGGTGCTCAAAGAACCAGATCCTAGGAGATGTTTGGATGGAACACTAGCCTGCTGCGTGCCAGGCAAGTGCCCTCCCAACTGTACTGTCTCTCTCGTCTTTTAATCTGGAGCTGTTCTGCAGTCCAAGAGAGTGGCCTGGGCTTGTTGCCAAATGCCAGGTCTGCTCACCACAATAAAGCAGTAAAGGTCGATGGGGCTGGGGACCTGACTCAGTGGCAAATCTCCTGCCTCACATGCGTCAGTCTGAGAGTTTGATCCCTTTCACTTCACTCCTGGGACAAGTGCATTTGCTGTTGCTACAAGCAAGCATGAGACCTCCAGACTATCCCAAAGCAGTGACAGCAACAGGCCAGGGTCTACTTATACAGCACCAACAGGCAATCCACAGAGAAGACCTGGATGTCTATGTGGGAAAGAAAACTAGGCTAGGAAGTCCAGTGTTAAAAGCATGTACCAGTCAGCACATTCCCCAAGTATCTCCTGATGCAGCTGGAGTATCTGAGTATTTCAGATTCTCCTGAATATCCCCTGCAATGTGCCAGAAGAGCCATTCACTGTCTCACTATAGTGTCTGTGATCTTCCAGTGTGTGTGTGCTATGGGGTCCTCCACATCCTCCCCTCATTTACTTTTTTGTATTATTTGGGGGACACAACTGGTGAATCTCAGGAATTACTATTCACAGTCCTTGTGAGACCATATATAATGCTGAGGTTCAAACCTCAGTAGGTCGCATACAAGGCAACCACTGCCTCTGCTTTACTAACTCTCCTGCCCTTCTCTTTGACCATTTCTAATTTTATGAACTTCAAGAATAACAGTTTGGCTGTGGTTGTGAAATTTTTACACAATGTGCAGTGTCCTGAGTTTGGGAAACTAACCAGCAATTTGCCAATTTACTCAATGGTTGCTTATCACAGCATGACCATTGAGGCCACTTTACTGGATTGGTGCTTCACTATATCAAGTAAATGCATTGCCGAGGTGGTTATGGGTCAGAGATCATAAGAAAGCTTCAGACCACTGGGGCCTGCATTTTATGATATTGGGGGGCTTGTGACCCCCTTTGGTCGGGTATATCCCCAGATTGCTCCAGGCACCCTTGCCTCTCACCTGTGCTCACCCCCAAACTTTCCCTGGCACCTCTTTAGACTTGTGGAACAAAATCTTTGGACTTAAGGTGAAACCATCTGTTGAAAACCCAGAAGCCTTCTTAGTACAGGCACAATTTCATCAATACATAAATGAGATCTTAGGGTCACAATATGGCAAGTACTAGAGCACTGCCTTGCATGCCTGTACCATGACAGGCCTAGCTACCTTGGGAGTTTTGCTGTTTAATCCACTTACAGTTTAATCTATTTACATGTTCTTAAGTCAGAGTTCATGCTAATGAGATCACTCTTCTGTGTAAACACTGATGGAGGGTGTGGCAGTTACAAGAGTCATTTTGACTCTGAATCAATAAGTTCTGAAACATTACTATAATCTCTAATATTTCAATGTTATCTAGATTTCAATGTTATCTCACAGACAGGGGCCGAGCTACTACCGGTGCTCCCTGTGCCCCGCTGAAAACGAGGAGCCCGGGAGGGAAGTGGGTTCTAGCCCTGACCCACCATCCCAGGAGAGCCTCGCAAGGAGTCATAGGAAATCCCACACGATGAGGGCTACCATTTTCCAAATCCAGACTCTCCACCTCATCAGAGCTCCACACAGCAGAAGAGCTGATCACAAGCCCGGTTCCTTAATAAATTACTAGATGAGAGGCGACTACAAGAGTATCTCACCTGCTGACAGAGCCTAGCAAGCTACCTGTGTCGTATTTGATATGCCGCATAGCAGTAAAAATTATAGACCTAATTCCCATGATGTGATGGAATGGTTTGAGGTTCTTTATGTTCCTGGAGCGAGCAGATACCCTTGGGCTACGAGCATGTGACAGGACATGTGGAGATTATACTGGTGCCCGCTCGAGCAAATTGATGAACAACAGGAAGATAAGTGATACAAGAGATACAAGTGATTTCCAGTTCCCTTTATACCCACGTGTCCAGCGTGGGACAGTAAGAATTTACCAGGAGAATTTACTACAACCCTGACTACATTGAGACTATCATTTAAGATTAAGGAAGCTTCCTGCTAGATTGCCCTCAAGTGGGCATGACCCTTTCAGTAAACAGAGGAGAAGACACTCAGAATTACCTTGGTGCAGAATAGAAAATAGATAGACCTTGTGGGTATCACTGTATCACTGTCTTCTCGTTCATCATCGATTTGCTCGAGCAGGCACCAGTAACATCTCCTTATGTCCTGTCTCATCTTAGTAGAGCCCAAGGGCATCTGCTTGCTCCAGGAATATAAAGAGCCTCAAACCATTACATCAGGTAATGCGAATGAGGTCTATAATTGTTACTGGTATTTGGCATATCAAATACAACACGGGTAGCTTGCCAGGCTCTGCCATGTGGGTGGCACACTTTTGTAGTCACCTCTAAATCCAGCATTTATTGATGAACCGTAATAGGCTCTTCTGCTGGGTGGAGTTCAGAATAGAGGGAAGTCGGATGTGGAAAATGGCGGCCCTCATGGAGTGGGGGTCATCTGGCTTGTTGTGAGGCTCTGATGGGGTGGCGGGACAGGGCTAGAGCCGGCCATCCCTCCCGGGTGCCTCGTGAGTGGTTGGGCACAGGGAGAGCTGGTAGCAACTCTGCCCCATGTGTGTGAGTATCTGGATCAGCATACTTGTGCCGGATTTGAAAAAGACTGTTGCAGGGTGGGTTGATGAGCCAGGTAGTAACAGGCTCTTCTGCTGGGTGGAGTTCTAAAGAGAGGGAAGTCCGGATGTGGAAAATGGCGGCCCTCATGGAGTGGTGGGTCTTCTGGCTTGTTGCAAGGCTCTGCTGGGGTGGCAGGCCAGGGCTAGAACACGGCATTCCTCTGGGTGCCTCGAGAGCGGCTTGGCACAGGGAGATTACATGAAGCCCATGAAATTATGGTGTATTTCTCCCCATGATATATCCATTGAGATGTATTTCTTTATACCAGCCCTCTCATTCTCTCCAGTGTTTATATATAAGAGATAATCTCAGAGAAAGGCACTTGTCCCTGGCATTTTAATTTTTAGATCTGAATAAAGATCTTCACCTAGAAGCTGATTTGTTGATCTTTGTTGACACTACGCTCCCTGAATATTAGGATTACTTTTGGATATATTAGGGGTCTGACTTGAGGTCAGAGTACCCAATTTGCTGGGAGATTTGAGCCCTGTGCATGTTCTAAGTTGTGACCAATAGCTAGAGGTCTGGGGAATTCCATTATTTTGGAATGTAGCTGCAGAGCTTGTTTGAGTAAAAACCTTTAGAAGTGCACTGGACTCCTGAGTTTTCCTCCATCCCCTCTTGCTTTGGAGGTAGAAGGAAACTTGTTTGATGATATCATTGGGGACCCTAGCTGCTCCCAGAGACATTCCCACACTCTACAGGGCATTCAGAAGGACTCTATAAGGATTGGCAAAACACTCCATGAACATTAAATCTAAATGACAGTTTCCTCATTAACAACAAATTCATGTCATCTTTCTTGTATAGGCTGTGAAAAAAAATGCAAGAGAATGGAATCACACATTATTCTTAACCTTCTATGCCAGAAAGGATTTGCATATTGATTGAACCCATTTACAATTCCCTTTGTACACTTCTCTCTCTCTCTCACACACAAAAAAACACACTCAGGTCCTATGGGATGTAGGATGATATACTAGGCCCGCCCATAAGCCATTGATAAAGGTGATGTGGGGGAGGGATGAAGTGATTCTCGAATGTCTCATCATTGGTAAGAAGAGGACCCAGGACTGACGTCATCTCTGTGCCCAACCACATGTCCTGGTTTCCCCCCCCCCTCCCATGGATGTATGATGGCTGTGTAGATGCAAATGTGTGTGACCAGAACCCAGAGCAGAGGGTGAGCAGTCCCTGTGCAGTGGGGCTATAGACAGCCCTTTATGAAGCCATCATTGAGCAACAGGAAGTGACTTCAGGCTGACCATGATGTCATATAGAACTCGGAACCCTGGTTACCAGGCACCCACATTCTATAAACTACAGTTTACTCAGTTCACTTGCTGGTAAAGCAGAAAAACTAACAATGTTTTGTTGTTTTCCCAGACCCCAAGGCTGTGACCTAAAGTGCCATAAGAGCAACATTGTGAAAAGAATGAGAACATGGGTAAGGACACGGTGCAGACGCTCATGGAATAGGTCACCAACAACATCAGAGGTGGCACAGAAAGCTCAGGTCAGTCCAGGCCACCACACTGTTGAGAATGGGGCACTCCTGCAGCCTCTCCTCAATGTGTGTGTTCATACACACAACTGAGCATGTGTTTGTGTGAATATATGTGTTTATATGTGTGTGTTTTCATGTGGTGAAGTCCTACACTGAGCAGGAGGTACTGGAACAAGGTCAGGGAGTAATGGAAAGTGCTGTTTGGCTAAGATTTGTCTTAGCTTCTAAGTGTGCCATGTTTATTCCTTGATGACCCTTGTACCAGATGTTCAGGGACCTGGGGGAGTCTGGTTCAGCCTAGCTAGTTTGGGAGCTTTGCTGTTTATCTACACACAGTTTAATCTATTTACATGTTCTTAAGCCAAGGTTCATATAATTGAGATCTCTCTTTTATGTAAACACTGATGGAGCATGTTACAAAGTCACCTTGACTCTGAATGAGTATCTTCTGAGTTATCATTATACATCACTAAGACTTCTATGTTATCTAGATTGGGCACAGCTCCTCTTGGACCCAGCGTGGGATAGTTAGAATTTACCAGGAGACTACCACCGTGGCTATGGTGAGACTATCCTTTAAAATTATAGGAAGGATCATGCTTCCAGGTAGTATGCTACCTGCAAGGCAGAGCCTGGCAAGCTACCCGTGTTGTATTTGACATGCCAAATACCAGTAACAATTATAGACCTCATTCGGAATGGATTGAGGCTCTTTATTTTCCTGGAGCAAGCAGATGCCCTTGGGCTCTACTAGTATGAGACAGGACATATGGAGATGTTACTGGTGCCCGCTTGAACAAATCGATGATGAACGGAAAGACAGTGATCATACTAGTTTGCCCTCATGCAGGCGAGTGTGACCCTTTTAGTATACAGAGTTGAAGATACTCAGAATCACCCTGGTGCAAATAATAAATAAGAAGGACCTTGTGGATACTATCTAGATTACATGAAGCCCATTAAATTAAGATGTAATACTTTACACCAGCGCCTTCTCTCTCTATCTCCAGTGTTTTACATAAGAGATAGTCTTTGAAGAAGGGATCAGTCCTTGGCATAATCCTTTGTTTCTACCCATAACAGGGTGTGGCACCATCCTTCTACATTCTTCTGCTATCTAGAAGCTGTTAGGTTTTATGTTGACAGGACCGTCCCTGTCAACAGTCAGGATTACTTTAGTGTATATAAGGGGACTAACTTGATGCACTCGCCTCTTTTTTGAGTAGGTCTCTCTTTGGTGGGACTCCTCTCTGGTGGGATCCTCTTTGTATTTTTTTCATTTTTTAAAATTTTTTATTATACCACCGTGAAACATACAATTACAAAGGTGTTCATAATTGGTTCTTGGTAATACAGTATACCAGCACCCATCCCTCCACCAGTGCCCCATTTCCACCACCAATGTACCCCACCCCTCCCACCCACCCCCATGCTGCCTTAATAGCAGACAGTCCGTTTCCACTCTTTCTCTCTGTCTCTCTCTCTGTCTCTGCATCTCTCTCCCTCTTATTTTACACACTGTGGCTAGCCCTGCAGATATTTAGAGTTTATCACTTAAGTCTCTTTGCATATATTCAATGGTGAGTTTTAATCTGCCATTACCATTTCCCACATTTACTAAAACACTGGTATCTGTTTATGTCCTATTAATGAATGCAGTCATTCTATATCTGTCCTTTTCCTTCTGACTAATTTCACTCAGCATGATAGTCTCCATGTCCATCCATTTGCAGGTAAATTTCATAATTTCATCCTTTCTGACAGCCGCATAGTATTCCATAGTGTAGATGAACCACAGTTTCTTTAGCCAGTCCTCTGTTCTCGGGCATTTAGGTTGTTTCCAGATTCTAGCTATAGTGAATAGCGCAGAGATGAATAAAGAAGTACAGATAGTGTTTCTGCTATGTGTTTTTCCGTCTCTCGGGTATATTCCCAGGAGTGCTATTGCTGGATCAAATGGGAGCTCAATATCTAGCTTTCGGAGGAATGCCCATATTGTTTTCCAAAAAGGGCTGGACCAGTCGGCACTCCCACCAACAGTGGATGAGAGTCCCTTTTTCCACCACATCCACGCCAGCACCGGTTGTTCTTGCTGTTTTGGATGTGTGCCAGTCTCTGTGGGGTGAGATGGTACCTCATTGTTGTTTTGATTTGCATCTCCCTGATGATTAAAGATGAAGAGCACTTTTTCATATACCTTTTGGCCATTAAAATTTCTTCTTTTTGGAAGCTTCTGTTCATTTCTTCTCCCCATTTTTTGATGCGGTTGGCTTTTTTTTTCTTGTGAAGGGCTACCAGTGCCTGATATATCCTGGATATTAACCCCTTGTCAGATGGGTATTGGGTGAATATCCTTTCCCACTCTGGATTGTCTTTGTATCTTGGTCACTGTTTCTTTTGAGGTGCAGAAGCTTTTTAGTTTTATATAATCCCATTTGTTTATCTTTGCTTCCATTTGCTTGGTCAGTGGTGTGTCGTCTTTAAGGACACTTTTCGTTTCGATGTCGTAGAGCGCTTTCTCCTATGTTTTCTTCGATGTACCTTATAGATTCATGTCTGATGTTGGTATCTAGAATCCATTTTGATCTGACTTTTGTGCATGGCGTTAGAAGGAGGTCTAAGTTCATTTTTTTACATGTAGCTGCCCAGTTTTCCCAAGCACCATTTGTTGAAGAGGCTTTCTTTTGCTCCACTTAATATTTTTTGCTTCTTTATTGAAGATTAAGTGGTTGTATATTTGACAATGTGTTTCAGGATACTCAGTTCTATTCCATAGGTCTACAGGTCTGTCTCTATACCAATACCACACTGTCTTAATTACAACTGCTCTGTAGTAGAGCTTGAGGTTGGGGAAAGTGATACCTCCCATCTTCTTTTTCCCAAGGATTGCTTTAGCTATTCGTGGAGTTTTTTTATTCCATATAAATTTCAGGAGTGTTTGTTCAATTTCTTTGAAGAACATCATGGGTATCTTTATAGGGACCGCATTGAATCTGTATAAAGCTAGGGAGTATTACCATTTTGATAATGTTGATCCTTCCGATCCATGAGCAGGGAATATGTCTCCATTTCCTCAGGTCTTCTTTTATTTCCTGAAGTAACGTTTTGTAGTTTTCTTTGTAGAGATCCTTTACATTCTTTGTCAAACTGATTCCTAGGTATTTGATTTTCTGCGGTGCAATTGTGAATGGGATAGTTTCTTTAATGTCCCTTTCTTCTCTTTCGCTGTTTGCATATAGGAAGGCCATTGACTTTTGGGTATTGATTTTGTACCCTGCTACTCTGCTATAGGAATGTATTATTTCTAGGAGCCTCTTGGTAGAGAGTTTCAGGTTTTCCAGGTATAATATCATGTCGTCTGCAAATAGTGATAACTTGGCTTCTTCCCTTCCTATCTGGATGCCCTTAATGTCTTTTTCTTCCCTGATTGCTATAGCAAGTACTTCCAGTACTATATTGAATAGAAGTGGTGAGAGTGGGCAGCCTTGTCTTGTCCCTGATCTTAAGGGGAAGGCTTTCAGTTTTTCCCCATTGAGAATGATGCTCGCTGTGGGCTTGTAGTAGATGGCCTGGATTATCTTGAGTAAGGTTCCTTCAATCCCCATTTTACGGAGAGCTTTCATCATGAATGGGTGTTGAATCTTGTCAAATGCCTTCTCTGCATCTATTGATATGATCATATGGTTTTTATTTTTCTTTTTGTTGATATGATGTATTATGTTGATTAACTTGCGGATGTTGAACCATCCTTGCATTCCCGGGATGAATCCCACTTGGTCATGGTGTATAATTTTTTTGATTACTCTTTGGATTCTATTTGCTAGTATTTTGTTGAAGATCTTAGCATCGGTATTTATCAGGGAGATTGGTCTGTAGTTTTCCTTTTTTTGTGGCATCTTTGTCTGCTTTGGGTATCAGGGTGATATGTGCCTCATAAAAGCTATTTGGGAGTGTTTCTGTTTCTTCAATTTGCTGGAAGAGCTTAAAAAGAATTGGGAGTAGGTCCTCTTTAAAGGTTTTGTAGAATTCACTGGTGAATCCATCTGGACCTGGGCTTTTGTGTTTGGGGAGACTTTTGATTACCGGTTCTATTTCCTCGATGGAAATAGGTTTGTTGAGGTATTCCAAATCTTCTTGTTGCAGACTTGGGAAGCAATAGGAATTCAGGAATTTGTTCATGTCTTCTAGGTTTTCTTGTTTTGTGGCATACAGGCTCTCATAGTAATCTCTGATGATCTTTTGAATTTCTGTGGTTTCTGTTGTGATGTCCCGTTTTCATTTCTGATTCTATTTATTTGGGTTCTCTCTTTTCCTTTTCTTACAAGTCTTGCAAGTGGTTTGTCAATCTTGTTTATTTTTTCAAAGAACGAGCTTTTGGTTTCGTTGATCTTCTTGGTTGTTTTTTGACATTCCATCTCATTGATTTCTGCTCTAAGTTTTATTATTTCTTTCTTTCTGCTTGGGTTGGGCTCCGTTTTGTTGATCACTCTCTAAGATCTTAAGTTGTGAAGTCAGACTGTTTATGATGGCCTTTTCTTCTTTTCTGATGAATGCTTGAAGAGCTATGAACTTGCCTCTTAACACTGCTTTCGCTGTATCCCACAAGTTCTGGTAATTCGTGTCTTCAGTCTCATTTGTTTCCAGGAATCTTTGGATTTCCTCTTTGATTTCTTTTATGACTTGCTGGTTGTTCAGCAGTGAGCTGTTTAGTTACCAGGTACTTGGTATTGGTCTCCGTTTTTGTGTACAATTAACTTCTATTTTCAGTGCCTCATGGTCTGAAAAAATAGTTGGCACAATTTCTATCTTCTTGATTTTATGGAGGTATGATTTATGGCTCAGCATGTGATCTATTTTGGAGTATGTTCCGTGTGCACTGGAGAAGAAAGTGTATTCAGTTTTTTGGGGATGAAATGCCCTGTATATGTCTACCAGCCCTCTTTCTTCCATCTCTTCTTTAAGGGCCAGTATTTCCTTGGTAAGTTTCAATCTTGTTGATCTATCGAGGGTTGATAGAGCAGTGTTGAAGTCTCCAACTGCAATTGTGTTGCTGTCAATGTCTTCTTTGAAGTCTATTAGTAGTTGTTTTAGGTATTTTGCTGGCCCCTCGTTGGGTGCATATATGTTTAATAACGTGATTTCTTCCTGATATATGCATCCCTTGCCTATTAAGAAGTGACCTTCACTGTCCCTTCTGACCTTCTTCAGCCTGAAGTCCATGTTGTCAGATACCAGTATGGCTACCCCAGCCTTTTGGATGGGTTGTTTGAATGAAGGATTGTTTTCCAGCCTTTTATTTTGAGCCTGTCTTTGCTCCGATTGTTCAGGTGTGTTTCTTGAAGGCAGCAGAATGTCGGATTCAGTTTTTTGATCCATTGTGCCAATCTGTGTCTCTTAACTGGTGCATTTAGACCATTGACATTGAGAGAGATTATTGTTATGGGATTTTGTGCCATCTTTCTGAATAGGTTGGTTGTTCTTTTGGGTTATGTCTCATCTTATACTAGATCTTTCAGTCCTTCTTTTTAAGGTTGGTTTTGATTTTACAAAGTTCCTAAGCTGTTGTTTATCCAAGAAGTTGTATATCTGTCCTTCAAATCTGAGTGAGAGTTTAGCCGGATAAAGAATTCTTGCTGAGGCATTCATTTCATTAAGTTTTTTTACTATATCCCACCACTGCCTTCGGGCTTGGAGGGTGTCTTCTGAGAAGTCTGCTGAAAGTCGAATGGTTGCTCCTTTGTATACAATTTCCTTCTTTAATCTTGCTGCCTGAAGAATTATGTCTCTGTCTATGGCATCCATTACTTTGACTAGGATGTGTCTTGGGGTCTTTCTATTGGGGTCTCTTCTTGCTGGTACGCGCGCGGGCTTCTTGGATCTGGATGCCTTTGTCCTTTAACTCGGGAACTTTTCAGCCAGGATGTTTTTAACTGTTTTAATTTCCTTGGGGTTACTTTCCTGTCCCTCTAGGACTCCAATGATTCTTATGTTGTTCCGCCTGGCTTCATACCATTGTTCTCTGTTTCGTTGCTGATCCATTATCCTGTCTTTTTCCATCTTATGTAGATCTCTGAGTGCTTTCTGCAGCTCATCTTCAGTCTCACTGATTCTCTCTTCAGCTGCTGTCATCCTACTATTCAGAGCCCCAATTGTGTTTTTTCATTTCGTCTACTGAGTTTTTAAGCGATGATATTTCTATTTGCATGGTTCTCATTTCTGCTCTCATTTCCTCCCGTAGTTTATTGACAGCCCTTTCAACTGCTTCGCTTATGTTCTCCTGTATTTTATTGGACATCTGCTCAATTTTTTCATTGAGCTCCTTAAACATCCTACCAATTTCTTCTCTAATTTCATTGTCAGAGAGATCATGCACATCTGTATTCTTTTTTGAATCTTCAGGGTCGATTCCTTCATCTGTTCTTCTAGCTGGGGATCTGCGTTGTTTCCCCATGGTGTTGTGGTGTTCAGGGATAGATTCCTCTGGTGTACTGTTTCCTTTTTCTTGAGGGTTTTACCTTCTCTTGGTGTTGAATTTCCTAGTTTTTCTATTAATAAGCGACCGCACGCTGCGCGCCGCCCGCCCGCTGCACACCCCAGGGAGGTTACCTGAGGTGGATTCAGGCCGTGTGAGAGTTCAAAATGACCGTTTACTTCCGGTTCCGCTCGGACTTCTGGGGGGTTGTAGTTCCACCTTATGCCGAGACCTGGGGCTCTACCACGGCCCCAGGCGCCAGCCCGGCCAGCCACACACCCCAG
>JAJIBD010021499.1:0-24869 GCA_021461705.1 Cryptotis parvus
TCTACATCTATTAATAGCATCATATGGTTTTTATTTTTTTCTCTTATTGATATGAAGTATTATGTTGATTGACTTTCTTTTTTTTTTTTGAGCTTTTTTGGTGACTTTATTTTTTTTTAAATTTTTTTTATTATACCACCGTGAAACATACAATTACAAAGGTGTTCATAATTGGTTCTTGGTAATACAGTATTCCAGCACCCATCCCTCCACCAGTGCCCCATTTCCACCACCAATGTACCCCCCTCCTCCCCTCCCCCCCCCAGCCCGCCTTAATAGCAGGTACCCCAGTTTCCTCTCTCTCTCTCTCTCTCTCTGTCTCTGCATCTCTCTCTCCTCTTATTTTACACATTGTGGCTAGCCCTGCAGATATTTAGAGTTTATCACTTAAGTCTCTTTGTGTATATTCAGTGGTGAGTTTTAATCTGCCATTACCATTTCCCATATTTATTAAAACACTGGTATCATATATCCTATTAATGAATGCAGTCATTCTATATCTGTCCTTTTCCTTCTGACTAATTTCACTCAGCATGATAGACTCCATGTCCATCCATTTGCAGGTAAATTTCATAATTTCATCCTTTCTGACAGCCGCATAGTATTCCATAGTGTAGATGAACCACAGTTTCTTTAGCCAGTCCTCTGTTCTCGGGCATTTAGGTTGTTTCCAGATTCTAGCTATAGTGAATAGCGCAGAGATGAATAAAGAAGTACAGATAGTGTTTCTGCTATGTGTTTTTCGGTCTCTAGGGTATATTCCCAGGAGTGCTATTGCTGGATCAAATGGGAGCTCAATATCTAGCTTTCGGAGGAATGCCCATATTGTTTTCCAAAAGGGCTGGACCAGTCGGCACTCCCACCAGCAGTGGATGAGAGTCCTTTTTTTCCCACATCCACGCCAGCACCGGTTGTTCTTTGCTGTTTTGGATGTGTGCCAGTCTCTGTGGGGTGAGATGGTACCTCATTGTTGTTTTGATTTGCATCTCCCTGATGATTAAAGATGAAGAGCACTTTTTCATATGCCTTTTGGCCATTCGAATTTCTTCTTTTTGGAAGCTTCTGTTCATTTCTTCTCCCCATTTTTTGATGGGGTTGGCTGTTTTCTTCTTGTGGAGTGCTACCAGTGCCTGATATATCCTGGATATTAACCCCTTGTCAGATGGGTATTGGGTGAATATCCTTTCCCACTCTGTGGATTGTCTTTGTATCTTGGTCACCGTTTCTTTTGAGGTGCAGAAGCTTTTCAATTTTATATAATCCCATTTGTTTATCATTGCTTCCATTTGCTTGGTCAGTGGTGTGTCGCCTTTAAAGATACTTTTCGCTTCGATGTCATAGAGCCGCTTCTCCTATGTTTTCTTCGATGTACCTTTATAGATTCATGTCTGATATCGAGATCTAGAATCCATTTTGATCTGACTTTTGTGCATGGCGTTAGAAGGAGGTCTAAGTTCATTTTTTTACATGTAGCTGCCCAGTTTTCCCAGCACCATTTGTTGAAGAGGCTTTCTTTGCTCCACTTAATATTTTTTTGCTCCTTTATCGAAGATTAAGTGGTTGTATATTTGTGAGTGCGCTTCAGGATACTCAGTTCTATTCCATAGGTCTACGGGTCTGTCTCTATACCAATACCACACTGTCTTAATTACAACTGCTCTGTAGTAGAGCTTGAGGTTGGGGAAAGTGATACCTCCCATCTTCTTTTTCCCAAGGATTGCTTTAGCTATTCGTGGGGTTTTATTATTCCATACAAATTTCAGGAGTGTTTGTTCAATTTCTTTGAAGAACATCATGGGTATCTTTATAGGGACCGCATTGAATCTGTATAAAGCTCTAGGGAGTATTACCATTTTGATAATGTTAATCCTTCCAATCCATGAGCAGGGAATGTGTCTCCATTTCCTCAGGTCTCTCTTTATTTCCTGAAGTAACGTTTTGTAGTTTTCTTTGTAGAGATCCTTTACATTCTTTGTCAAACTGATTCCTAGGTATTTGATTTTCATGTGGGCAATTGTGAATGGGATAGTTTCTTTAATGTCCCTTTCTTCTCTTTCGCTGTTTGCATATAGGAAGGCCATTGACTTTTTGGGTATTGATTTTGTACCCTGCTACTCTACTATAAGAATGTATTATTTCTAGGAGCCTCTTGGTAGAGAGTTTTGGGTTTTCCAGGTATAATATCATGTCATCTGCAAATAGTGATAACTTGGCTTCTTCCCTTCCTATCTGGATGCCCTTAATGTCTTTTTTTCTTCCCTGATTGCTATGGCAAGTACTTCCAGTACTATATTGAATAGAAGTGGTGAGAGTGGGCAGCCTTGTCTTGTCCCTGATCTTAAGGGGAAGGCTTTCAGTTTTTCCCCATTGAGAATGATGCCTCGCTGTGGGCTTGTAGTAGATGGCCTGGATTATCTTGAGGAAGGTTCCTTCAATCCCCATTTTACGGAGAGCTTTCATCATGAACGGGTGTTGAATCTTGTCAAATGCCTTCTCTGCATCTATTGATATGATCATATGGTTTTTATTTTTCTTTTGTTGATATGATGTATTATGTTGATTGACTTGCGGATGTTGAACCATCCTTGCATTCCCGGGATGAATCCCACTTGGTCATGGTGTACAATCTTTTTGATGACTCTTTGGATTCTATTTGCTAGTATTTTGTTGAAGATCTTAGCATCTGTATTCATCAGGGAGATTGGTCTGTAGTTTTCCTTTTTTTGTGACATCTTTGTCTGCTTTGGGTATCAGGGTGATATGTGCCTCGAAAAGCTATTTGGGAGTATTTCTGTTTCTTCAATTTGCCGGAAGAGCTTAAAAAAGAATTGAGAGTAGGTCCTCTTTAAAGGTTTTGTAGAATTCACTGGTGAATCCATCTGGACCTGGGCTTTTGTGTTTGGGGGAGACTTTTGATTACCGATTCTATTTCCTCGATGGAGATAGGTTTGTTGAGGTATTCCAAATCTTCTTGTTGCAGACTTGGGAAGCTATAGGAATTCAGGAATTTGTCCATTTCTTCTAGGTTCTCTTGTTTCGTGGCATACAGGCTCTCATAGTAATCTCTGATGATCTTTTGAATTTCTGTGTTTTCAGTTGTGATGTCCCCGCTTTCATTTCTGATTCTATTTATTTGGGTTCTCTCTTTTCCTTTTCTTACAAGTCTTGCAAGTGGTTTGTCAATCTTGTTTATTTTTTCAAAGAACCAGCTTTTGGTTTCGTTGATCTTCTGGATTGTTTTTTTGACATTCCATCTCATTGATTTCTGCTCTAAGTTTTATTATTTCTTTCTTTCTGCTTGGGTTGGGCTCCTTTTGTTGATCACTCTCTAAGATCTTAAGTTGTGGAAGTCAGACTGTTTATGATGGCCTTTTCTTCTTTTCTGATGAATGCCTGAAGAGCTATGAACTTGCCTCTTAACACTGCTTTTGCTGTATCCCACAAGTTCTGGTAATTCGTGTCTTCAGTCTCATTTGTTTCAAGGAATCTTTTGGATTTCCCTCTTTGATTTCTTTTTATGACTTGCTGGTTGTTCAGCAGTGAGCTGTTTAGTTTCCAGGTACTTGGTATTGGTCTCCGTTTTTGTGTACAATTAACTTCTATTTTCAGTGCATCATGGTCTGAAAAAAATAGTTGGCACAATTTCTATCTTCTTGATTTTATGGAGGTATGATTTATGGCTCAGCATGTGATCTATTTTTGAGTATGTTCCATGTGCACTGGAGAAGAAAGTGTATTCAGCTTTTTGGGGATGAAATGTCCTGTATATGTCTACCAGCCCTCTTTCTTCCATCTCCTCTTTTAGGGCCAGTATTTCCTTGGTAAGTTTCAATCTTGTTGATCTATCCAGGGTTGATAGAGCAGTGTTGAAGTCTCCAACTACAATTGTGTTGCTGTCAATGTCTTCTTTGAAGTCTATTAGTAGTTGTTTTAGGTATTTTGCTGGCCCCTCATTGGGTGCATATATGTTTAATAGCGTGATTTCTTCCTGATATATGCATCCCTTGACTATTAAGAAGTGACCTTCACTGTCCCTTCTGACCTTCTTCAGCCTGAAGTCTATGTTGTCAGATACCAGTATGGCTACCCCAGCCTTTTTGGATGGGTTGTTTGAGTGAAGGATTGTTTTCCAGCCTTTTATTTTGAGCCTGTCTTTGCTCGATTGTTCAGGTGTGTTTCTTGAAGGCAGCAGAATGTCGGATTCAATTTTGTGATCCATTTTGCCACTCTGTGTCTCTTAACTGGTGCATTTAGACCGCTTGACATTGAGAGATATTATTGTCATGGGATTTTGTGCCATCTTTCTGTGTAGGTTGGTTGTTCTCTTTGGGTTATGTCTCGCCTTATAGTAGATCCTTCAGTCCTTCTTTTTAAGGTTGGTTTTGATTTTACAAAGTTCCTAAGCTGTTGTTTATCCAAGAAGTTGTATATCTGTCCTTCAAATCTGAGTGAGAGTTTAGCTGGATAAAGAATTCTTGCTGAGGCGTCTCATTTCATTAAGTTTTTTTACTATATCCCACCACTGTCTTCGGGCTTGGAGGGTGTCTTCTGAGAAGTCTGCTGAAAGTCAAATGGATGCTCCTTTGTACACAATTTCCTTCTTTGATCTTGCTGCCTGAAGAATTCTGTCTCTGTCTATGGCATCCATTACTTTGACTAGGATGTGTCTTGGGGTCTTTCTATTGGGGTCACTTCTTGCTGGTACGCTGCCGGGCTTCTTGGATCTGGATGCCTTCATCCTTTAACTCGGGGAACTTTTCAGCCAGGATGTTTTTAACTGTTTTAATTTCCTTTGGGGTTACTTTCCTGTCCCTCTGGGACTCCAATGATTCTTATGTTGTTTCCGCCTGGCTTCATCCCATTGTTCTCTGTTCCGTTGCTGATCCATTTTCCGATCTTTTTCCATCTTATGTAGTTCTCTGAGTGCTTTCTGCAGCTCATCTTCAGTCTCACTGATTCTCTCTTCCGCTGCTGTCATCCTACTGTTGAGAGCCCCGATTGTGTTTTTTCATTTCATCGACTGAGTTTTTAAGTGATAATATTTCTCTTTGCATGGTTCCTCATTTCTGCTCTCATTTCCTCCCGTAGTTTATTGACTGCCCTCTCAACTGCTTCGCTTATGTTCTCCTGTATTTTATTGGACATCTGCTCAATTTTTTTCGTTGAGCTCCTTAAACATCCTACCAATTTCCTCTCTAGTTTCATTGTCAGAGTGATCATGCATATCTGTATTCTTTTTTGATTCTTCACAGTCAATTCCTTCATCTGTTCTTCGAGCTGGGGATCTGGCGTTGTTTTCCCATGGTGTTGTGGTGTTCAGGGATAGATTACTCTAGTGTACTGTTTTTTTTTTTCTTGAGGGTATTACCTACCCTTGGTGTTGAATTTCCTAGTTTTAGTAATACTAAGCGGCCACAGCGGCCGCCCGCCTGGCCAGCCGCGCACCCCAGAGACTACCTGAGATGCAGGCAGGCCAGGGTGAGAGTTCAAAAGGACGGTTTACTTCCGGTTCCGCTCGGACTTCTGGGGGTTGTAGTTCCACCTTCTGCCGAGACCTGGAGCTCTACCACAGCCCCAGGCACCCGCCCCGCCAGCCGCGCACCCCAGAGACTACCTCGATTGACTTTCAAATGTTGAACCATCCTTGCATTCCTGAGATGAATCCTACTTGGTCACAATGTATAATCTTTCTGATGAGACTTTGGATTCTGTTTGGTAGTATTTTGTTGAAGATCTTAGCATCTGTGTTCATTAGGGAGATTGGTCTGCAGTTTTCTCTTTTGTGTTTTCTCTGTCTGCTTCAGGTATCAGGGTGATATGTGCCTCGTTGAAGCTATTTGGGAATGTTTTGTGTCTTCTATTTCCTGGAAGAGCTTGAAAAGGATTGGCAGTAGGACCTCCTTAAAGGTTTGAAAGAATTCACTAGTGAATCCATCTGGACCTGGGCTTTTGTGTTTGTGCAGACTTTTAATTTATTTTTTCAATTTCCTCAATGGTGATAGGCTTATTCTGGTATTGGAGGTCTTCTTGTTTCAGGCTGGGAGGTTATAGGACTTTCCCCCAGGTTCTCATGTTTCATGGCATATAGGTTTTCAAATAATCTCTTATGATCTTTTGGATTTCTGTGGTTTCTGTTTTGATATCACCGTTTTCATTTCTGATTCTGTTTATTTGGGTTCTCTCTTTCCCTGTCATTAAAAGTCTTGCCAGTGGTTTGTCGATCTGGTTTACTTTTTTCAAAAAAACAGCTCTTGGTTTCATTAATTTTTTGGATAGTTTTTTGGGTTTCCACCTCATTGATTTCCACTCTAAGTTTTATTATCTCCTTCTTTCTTCCTAGGTTGGGCTTCTTTTGTTGATTTTTTTCTAGTATTTTGAGCTGTAAAGTCAGGTTATTTATGTGGACCCTTTCTTCATTTCTGATAAATGCTTGCATGGCTATGAACTTTCCCCTTAAAACTGCTTTTGCTGTGTACCACAAGTTCTGATAGTTTGTGTCTTCATTTTCATTTGTTTCCAGAAATCTTTGAATGTCCTCTTTGATTTCTTCTATTATCCACTGGTTGTTCAATGTTTTAATGCTTTTGTTCAGAGATTTACAAGAAAAGACCTTGGCTGCTGCAAATTCCTTTTATGATGTTCAAGGCTTTGGACTCTGTTCACAGTGCTCATTACAAAAAAGTTTGCTAAATCAATGAAAAAAGGTTTTTCTAATGATTCTGTTCACAGGATAAGATGTTGGAATGCAGTAAACTTTCACTACAGTGCTCAATACTCTGAGATTCCTAAAACAGTGTTCACTACTAAAACTTAATAATTTGCAAAAAAGTGTTTCCTTATGTTTCCTTTCACAAGGTGTTGGAGTTTCTTCAAGTTCTTGGATTCCTGCCAAAGCCCTAAAATCTCTATTTGTGATTAATCTCGAAAAAGTGTTTTTGTCTCACCTAAAATTAAGTTATAGGTATGGTTACCGGTGCCAGTGTTCACTTGCTGAAGATGCCTTGCGAAATGCCTGTACCACTGTTCCAGAGACCTATTCCAGTGCTTGAGAAGTTTGTTCCAGTGCTCCTGAAACCTGATCCAGTGTTCCTGATAATACATCGAACTCCTGCTGATTGCTCTCCTCAGACTCATTCCTGTCTTCACCGATGCTGCTGTGCCAGAATCAGTTCTTCGGACCTTGTTCCGAGACGTGACTTCATAGGAAATTGACTCTCACTAATTTAGGACAATACAGGCTGTAGTCAGTTATGACCAAACAGCCAGAGACATTTTACTATGAACTTTACTCTGGGTTCAAAATGAATTCAGACATTGGGACAACATATGATATTACCTTGTAATTGGAATTGTTCCTTTTCTGTATCACTCCCTGTATGTATTATTTAGAATACTTACAACAAGCTAGAGCTTGTTCATTATATATTGGAGTGCTGTGGAAGAGCTTTTGTACTATTAAAAGCCTATTTGGAACTGCACCGAACTCATGACTTTTCATCTGTTCCCCTGGTGTCCTCAGAGGTAGAAGAGAACTTCTGTCTTGACACTGTCTGGGACCCCGGAGGCTTCCCGACAACAGTAGGTTGTGAAGTTGGTCTTTTTAAGGAAAAAGCACTTTATATTTTAAAACTATAAAAAAAAATCATCAGCTTAACTTATTTTGTTTCTTATTTGTCTGTTTAATTTGGTAACAACATCCCTTTTTTCTGGAATGTTCTTCCTCCAAGGAGGTATTAATGATATAACATTGTTCTAATTTCCAGGAAGTGTATAAACAGAATTCCAGCTTGAATAAAAACATTCTTGCAAATGTTTGCAAAATGGAAAGTAAGTTTAGCTTGGCCTCAATTCAAATGAACAGGCAGCAGCTGTCCTGCCCATTTCTGTCCCTCCCATTTCTGTCCCTGTGTATAAGAGCTTGCTGCAGACTTCAGCAGGTTACTCTACTCTTTCTAGATTTCATCAATTTTCTGAAATATTGTTTTGAATTTAAAGTCTCCAGATCTCATTTTAGTGATTCTATCCTTTTTATTTAAAGCAGCTGCCTGTGCCAGGGTTACAGCTGGTTAGCCAAAGAACCGGACATTCTTCCCCTTCATTCATGTTCCCGCCTCTGCATAACACAGCTTTTGTCAGCCAAGAGAAAAAACACTGAAAGCTATGAAGGAACTTCATGACTGCAGAGATTTCATAGAGGAACAATCTGGTAATGTAAAGTTGGTTGATTTACAAATAACAAAAAGGGGACAGGGTGCTTTCCTGCCTCATGGAAACTGCATTCAGAAGTGTTAGAGCATGGGGGAGAGGGAGGACAGGTGTGTTTGTTAATCCATTGTCAGGTACTGTGTATGTGACCTAAATACTTCTGTGCCAGTGACCAAAATATTTCTGTGTATGTGATCTAAACTTTGCAATTTGAAATACAGGCAAAACAGATACACATGACAACCCTTTAATATATGTTGTGTAATCCATAGTCTGGAAGGGAAGGAAAATAGAAAGAGAGAGAAAGGGAAAGAAATAAAGAACCTGCCATGGAGGAGGGGTGGGGAGGGGGAGGGAACTGGGGACGTTGGTGGTGGGAGATGGGCACTGGTGGGGGTGGGTGCTGGAACACTGTATGACCAAAACCCAAATATGAACTTTTTAATTGTATATCTTTGTAATTGTATATCTCACGGTGGTATCATAAAAATACTTTAAACAATTGCAATATGGAGCTAACAAATAAAACAAGTTCTTAGCCTTTATATTATAAAACTTCTTTCCCAGCTCCCTGACATCTTGCTACTGGAAAGTCACATTATAGAATTAACTAGGAGGTCTTTTGTATCCAGAGTGACAGCAGAGTTAACTACTGTATAGTTCATATGTGGAATAATAAATTTCCGTGCAAAAAAACTGTGTTTCTGGGTGTCTATATCTTTTCTAATTTGTTAAAGAATGGTGGAAGGTAGAGGGTTGGTGTTTAGAGATTAAGGTTGATAGGTTAAAACATCACCAAATAATTTAGCACTTAAATTTTTTTTCACTTTTTATTTTTGTGCTACTGGTGATCAAGTCCATGCCCTCTCTCATTTAGGTACACACTCTACTACTGAGCTTACAGTCAGTTGACAGATCATTGAACTGAAAGATGAAGCACATAATGATGTGTGATTATTCTTCATTCTGAAAGGAGGGGTACCTTTTACTGAAATTATAACTGTTGAAAAACACAATTTTTTATTTTTTCTATTTCTCCTCTGCATTAAATTTATGATTTTCTTGGGGGGATAGGACACTGTATTCTCTGTAAAACAGGGTTCATATTTAATAACAACTTAATAAAGAATGCTAATATTTATCAATGGAGTTAAAGTCTCACCACAGAAGCTATGTGACCAATAAGAATGTCATACTACTTACTATACTTGATGCTTAAGAATGTTACATATGGCAAAAGCAAATTTTGTACAGTTTTTGGATTATGAAACTTACATTTTCATTAGAACACAATCTTGTTCATCTCTTTGTTCTGATAAGTACTGAGTAATACTATTATTTTCATTTAGAAATTCAAGGTTATGGCATTTAGAGTATAATATAGAAGGCACATGATTTTGAAGGAGATTGGGAGAGGACATAGCCCAGAAAGGAGAAGAGAAATAAGAGAGAATAATGAAGTATGCCAGGTAAGACATTAGATAGAGAGAAATAAGGAGAAAAGAAGGGGATGTGTGAGGGGAGATTCATAAGGTCAAATAGACTTATTGGAGATTGAAGGGGAAATTTACTTGCTTTCCTTATAAAAAATTTAAAATTATGGAATTTGAAACTTAAAGGACATTTTTTCTTTGATACAATATCAGTGCTTTAGTGCTTGTTTAAAGTGAGGGAAAGTCAGGATTTAGGGACTTTGAAGAAGAGAGAAAGTCAATTGCATTGGCAGACGAAAGTCAATAAGGAACGGGCGGTTGTGACCATGAGCTCCACCTTCCTCCTCCTTGCACTGGGTCGAGTTTCCCTTTATCTCAGTAGAAGCATATTTGTACTGTGGCCAGATATGGGTACAAATTAATAAAGGTCTTAGATTCATGTGCAGGTTTTTTGAGCAAGGGGAATCCTGAATGACATGAAGCATTTTATGCATCTGTTGGTCTTCTGCATGGCTGTCTTTGAGGGTCTCAGTCTCTAATCCCTGACGTGACAGGGGAGGACCCTGCCCTACTGCTGAACCTCACACCTGACCTTTTCTTACTCTTTTCTTGAACAATTCTCCCCTTAGTTATAAGATTTCCTAGAGATGGAAATTCAGTCTCTCTTATTTCAGACCCAATTTGACATGACATTAGTTTATAGCCCATGACCATTTGTAAAAGGGATTAGCCATAGGGAAATTGTGCTATAGATGCTCTTGGAAGAAGATTTTTGTGATCAATTTGTTTTCCTCATAAAGATTTCATGTGATGGGTGGAGGGATGAGTGTTGGAACACTGTGGAACCAAAACTCTACATGAGCATCTTTCAATTGTATGTCTAAAATGGTGTAATAATATTTGGGGGGTAAAATAATAAAATTAAATTAAAAAAAATTTCAGTGAATGAAATTATGATATTTTATTCTAAAGGTATAGATCTCCAAGAAAAATACAGAACAAATGGACATGAAATTACTCACAGACGTTTTTGCTGCCCCATCAGTATTAAGTGTAACAATTATAATTATGGCTATACCTTATATTACTTTGATAGGTAAGTTGCTTGTTTTGCAAACATTTTCCCCCATGCATTTATATGGTCATACATAAGCCTTTTGAATCTGTTTTATGCCAGGCACTGTGCAAAGTGCTTGGGGTTCTTTGGTAAATAAAATATAAAAATTCCTTTCAGAAGTAAGATGTGGGTGCCATAATAAATGAAGGTAGGGGGTGGGGAACAAGCTGTAATGTGCATCTAAGTGCCACATAAACTTCACTGGGAATCTCTCTCCCTCTCTGCTAACTTTTGAAGGAGATGAAGGGAGCACGCTGATACTTGGGGAGAGCTTTTTAGGCAGAGAAAAGGGTAGGGAAAAATCTCAAAGAAGAAATATCCCTAGTGATTGGAATAAGAGCAAGGAGACTGTTGGAGCTAGAAGAATGAGAGACTAGGAAGAATTATGGGATGGATTCAGGAAGCAATAGTCTTGGGGATCACTTAAAGACTTTGGGTAGAGCAGGGAAGGTCAGGAAAAGGAGAGTTTTGTCATGAGGAATGTGATGGCTACCAGACTTTCATTGTAAATGACATCTTTACTTGTTCCCTTGTATCATCTTTACTTTGTTCCCTTGTATCACTGATTTGCTTCCCATTGTTCATCAAGTTGCTTGAGTGGGCATCAGTAACATCTCTATCCATCCCTGTTGCTTGCTAGTGTAGCCCAAGGACATCTGCTAGCTCCAGGAACATGAAGATCCTTAAACCATTCATTCAGGTCTTGGGGATGAGGTCTATTATTGTGACTGTGGCATATCGAATATGACACAGGTAACTTACCAGGCTCTGCCATGAGGGCAGGATACTCTCAGAAGTAGGTAGTTATTTCATTATTAGGCAGCAATTGTTAGGGAAAATAGATTTTCCCTAAGGATGAGAGAACATTTACATTGTTTTGTGATTACCCAAATTTTAGTAAGAAAGGAAACATCAGTCTCTGCAGTTCATGTACTTTCTCCCTGCCCATCAAAGTGGATTGGATTTGAAAGCAAGTGCTTTTATTTTTCTGAAGACACGGGAATTGGACATTTAGCCAGAGTTTCTGTGACTCATTAGAAGCTGATCTTGTTCAGATTGACACCACAGATGAACTGGTAAGAATTGTTGAGGTAAATAGTGTATGTGGGGATCACATGCAGGAGCTTGAGTTCCATTGCCAGCAGCACGTGACCTGCACCCCAGGGCCTACGAGTCACCCACTGAATTCCCAAGTACTGCTTTCCACAGCACAGCCTGTGCACACTGGGCTGAGCTCAGCTGAGAGTGGTCCTATCCAATTTCTCCCAACACCACAGGGTCTGGTATGTTTTTCAAAAAAGAAGAAAGAAAAAACTATGTGCATATTCTTTCTTGATTTTGTAACTCCCCCAAAGGGGGTTTGTTGCTACACAAGGCTAATGTTGAAAGAAAAGGATTTCTCAATTCAGTTTGAAAGCATGGGTCACAATTAGTCTCTGAAAGGTGTTGAATTTCTGCCCAGAAAACTGCAAGACATTTTAGATACATCCTCCCATGTAATCCTCAGAGTTCACCTAGAGGGTTAATATGCTGGTCCCTGTGTATACAGAGACTTATTGTATTCATATAATTTTTTGTTGAAATTGTGGAAACACACGTTCACAAAATACCAAAACAGTAGGTCCAAGTTGAGTCCTGCCAGTTATACTTGGAGATATGATTCTTCTAAGCAAGGAAATTTAGGTGTAAAGACTTAGAACTCAAGCTGAGAAATGGAACCTAGTCTAGTTTTTCATGTATACAGTGCCCGTCATACAAAGTAGAAGACTGTATGAAAGTTAGACCTGGGAGCAATAAGTGAGAAAGATGCATATTTTCATCTTTTTGTTTTATAACAGAATTTTCTGAAAAGATACAAAGGCCCCTATGACCATTGGATAGGCCTTAGAAGAAAATCATCAAGTGACCTTTGGAAATGGACAAATAATACTAGAGGCGATTTTGTGTATGTATTGAGACTTACTTTAATATAGCAAATTTATAGTATTGTATAAGAAGTAGTAATTTTTATATGTCTTTTCATTTACAAGTAACTTCTTGAAAACCTTATAATTTATATATACTTTCTTGTGCTTTAATACCCCCAATTCAGATGTTTCTCTGACAAAATACTAAATTAGAAGGTTGAGAGAACTGCTGATATGCAGTTGGAAAAGACATGGTTGGTGTGTTCTAAAATCCTAGAAAATTACTAATGGATTGATCCCCATAAAGCCTTTAACAATCCATTTCCAGCTGTTGTAACCCATTCAAAAAAGTAAGGAATAATGGTTCAAAGAGAACCTGTGGCAATCTCTTCTAGAGATTTAGCAGCAGAAATAGTTCCCTGTATTGTGGACATTTCAATGAGCCAATTGGAAACGTAACAAATCCGATCACTGATCACTTCCATCAAAACAAAACTCATTAGCACATTGCTAATAAATACTTATTTTTATTTCAAGGACATATGAAACAGTTCATCAGAGGTCTGAAAATTATTTTCACTACTACAACTTATGATTCAAAATATATAAAGTGACTAGATCAATGGCATAACTAGATTTTGAATGAATGAATGATGCAATCAGTGGTATTCAATCAATCATGTGTCTTGAAAATGTAAAAGGAACTAATTACATAAATGTTGTTTATTACTAAGATGTTACATAGGTGATAAACCTTACTCCCTTTTAATTTCCATTGAAAAACCCTAGAGTAGAGAATGAATGCAAGATGTTCAGTGTATGAATAATTATTTTGTTTTGTTTTGTTTTAGGTTTAAGGTCCGAGGAACTGGGGAATGTGCCTATTTGAATGAGAAAGGAGTGAGCAGTGGTAGGATTTACTCAGATAGGAGATGGATTTGTTTCAAACAGAATAGTCATGTCCACAGTTGCCAAAATACCTTAAGCTCATAACAGAAAAGATGCATTGTGGTTGTTATTTGCAGTTGCTGAGATTCTGCAATTATAATTCAGGCAGAAAGATTTATGTGCTGTCAGGTATGATAAACAATGTTTTACATCATATCTCAGCTACACTGTACTGATGATTCCCAATTAGGATGAAATAACAACCTATGGGGCCGGAGCGATAGCCTAGCGGGTCGGGCGTTTGCCATCCACGTGGCTGACCGGAGTTCGATCCCTCAACATCCCCTGAGCACCTCCAGGAGTAATTCCTGAGTGCAGAGCCAGGAACAACCCCTGAGCATTGCCAGGTGGAACCAAAAAGCAAAAAAGAAAAAAATAACAACATACAATGCATCTTTTTTCTTTGTGTATTTAAAAAGTTCGGGAAAGGTTTTGTTAATTCCCTTCAATCCAATATAATTGTACTTATATTTTTCTAATAATAAAATTCCATTGAATATTTAATTATGTACATACAAATTGTATTAAAGTGGAAAATGTTGTAGTAATTAACTTATTTAATCCTAATGGTTTATTTTTAGCATTTTTGCCTTGAATCTATTTTATCTCAAGAGTGTCTGCCTCATAGTGTCCTTTTAAGATTAGCTTGTGTCTCAATATAGGTTATGTCTCAAACATCAATATGAAGTTGAACTTCCAGAAAATTAGAGGGAAAACCTATAGAAGAGCCTCGGGGCCCCCCGACAATATCAGGAAAGGAATTCCCTTCTACCTCCAAGGATGGCAGGGAATGGATGAAAACTCAGGAATCCAGTGCAGTTCCAAAAGCCTTGTACTAATTACCAATAAAACAAGCTCTGCTACTACAATCCAAGATAATGGCATTCCCCCAGACCTCTAGCTCTTGGTCAAAACTTAAACCATGCAATAGGGCCCAAATCTCCCACCAAAGTGGATTCCAGTACCTCAATCAGTCCCCCTTATATATACAAAAGTAATCCTACCTTCAGATAGGGTTATGTCAACAAAGATCAAAAAAAATCATATTCTAGGTGAAGAAGTAGGATAGTACTACCCTAGGGTGGTACCACCCTTTTTCAGGTATAAACAAATAATCATGCCAGGGACTAGTCCCTTTCTCAGAGATTATTTCTTATGTCAAAACACTGGAGAGAGAGGAAGAGCTGGTATAAAGAAATACATCTCAATGGATGTATCTTCATGGGGAGAAACACATCATAATTTCAAGGGTTTAATACAGTCTAAATGGTACCCACAAGGTCCATCTAATTTCTGTTTTGCACCAAGGTGATTCCGAGTGTCGCCCTCTGTTTCCTGAAAGGGTCATGCTCACCTGCTTGAGGACAGACTAGCATGAATCTTTAATCTTATCCAATAGTCTCAACATAGCCAGGGTGGTAGTCTCCTGATAAATTCTAATTGTCCCACGCTGGGACCAATAGGTATTAAGATGAATTATGCTCAATCTAGGTAACATTGAAATCATAACAGAGATTACAGTAATATTTCAGAAGTTACTGATTCAGAGTCAAAATGCCTTTTATAACTGCCACACCCTCCATCAGTGTTTACACAGAAGAGAGATCTCATTAGCATGAACCCTGACCCTAGAACATGTAAATAGTTTAAACTGTAAATGGATTACACAGCAAAGCTCCCAAGCTAGCTAGGCCTCTCACCCAACAAAAACCTTCCTTGTTCTCCAAAGTAAATGGAACAGGAACAAAAGCTAAAGTCCACCTCTTCCTGTAGTCCTGTTTGAAGACAGGAAGGGTTTCAGAGATGGAGAGTTACCCTTTCTGGTTTGATTGGTTAAAGGGAAAACAGGTAAGTCCAGAATTTGCACAAGTGCAAATTCTGTGGCTTAGTCTGCAGTACCAGTGGATGGGAATGGCAGGGTGGGAAGTGGTTTGTGGGGGTGTGGGTGGGGGGAGGGTGGAGAGGAGGTTCTAATTCTTAAAGTGGACTGCTAGATGACCTTTTCTTCTCCCGTGTGGGTTTCAGCTCAAGAAGACAGCATATCTTGCTCCTTTGAACGTGGTTTGGGTAGAAGAACTGGGGTTTAGATGCCCCATGTGGGGAAGGGATGTGGCTAATCTGTGAAACAAGTGCCTTTGCCTGTGTTCTCCTGATAAGGACACTGTGTCCTTATTGCCTTAGTTCCCCACACACTGAGAATTTCCACTAAATTAAGTACATGACTGGTATTTTTTATTCCCACACAATGTGTGACTAATTCACAAATGACAGGAATTCAGTTTCTTAAACTGTGACCCTAGTTGACTTAATGGGTAGGGTTTCTTTTCTTTCTATTCTTGAAGCCACTCAGACTTGGTTTTTTTATGGTTTCATTTGACTTTTCTATGTTAGGTCACTTGGTTAACACTATTTTAGTATAATTTCTTGTCATGTTATGTGCTGCAGTGAGCAAGTCACAGTGATGTAGGAGCAGGAGCCACTGGTCACTTTGGTCAAGACAATGTTTTATGGTTTTTATTTTTTTTTCCTAAGAGGCAGAGTGTCTCTTGGATTATAAGGAAAATTTTTTCTGAAAAAGCATTAGGACTATATAAGTCTATTACTGATAACATTCGACCACTTTAATACATTTTATGTGTACATAGTTAAATATTAGATGTAATTTTATAATTAGATATATCTATATGCAATTGACTTGATTTGGAAGGAAATTAACAAAAGTTTTACAGGTTCTTCAATATTTTTAGGGTCAAATAATATGAATAACAGGTTCTCAGACTTAGAAACAGGGAAAGTTTATTGAAGGGGCTGGAGAGAACACAGAGGGTAGGGAGATTACTTACATGGTGCCATCCGGGTCTGATGCCAGATTCCAGGCAGAAGTAATCCCCAGAGCTAGGAGGAAATCCTGAATGCACCTAGGTGTGGCCCTACCTCAATAAATCCTTTATTGAAAAGCAAAAGCGAAAGAAAAATCCCTTTGCCAGAAGAAACTAAGGAAGTTGTTAAATAAGACTCATTTTATGGTAATGGTATAAGGAAATTGAATTTCTTGTATTTCTATTCAAGGGACAGGGCTATTAAAAATATCAGAAGAATTTATTTTTATTAGTCATAGAAATGTCTTAAGAATTTAGGGCCATTTTCATGTAGTTAGGATAAAATGAACATCCTGTATTCCCACTTAGGCGGGTCGGGTTGTGGGTTGTTTTTCAGACCTTTTCAGTTACATAGTTAGCCATTAACCTATGCATAAGCCTGTTATCTCTGATCCCAGACCTGGGGCATTATTTATGGCCCTGAGAAAACTTGGGCCCATGTTCTTAAGGAGAGTCACTGGGAAATATCAGGAACATTTACAATGCAGGATGGTAACATCTAAAATGGAGCCATTCTTAGCCACTGGTAAGGGGAAGAGTTGAGGCTTACTTTTTTCAGATGCTACAAATAGTATTCACTAGACTGGTTTCCAAACCACATAGCTGAAGCGTGAATTCATGTCTTACCACCTGTCACTTGATAAACTACACAGCCCTCAAACAGAATTTCTCCATCTGAAAATTTGATATAAGCATACCAACTTTACTGACTAGTGTTGGCAATCAAATTAGATCATAGGCAAAAGTCCCCCTAACTGTATATGTGACTCAGGAAAGATTTGATGAGCTGTTTTTCCATTATTAGTCCAATGAAATGAAAAGAACAGTAGTAGTTCATCTACATGGTAGAACTTTAAATTTTTGTTTTATTTTTTCTTTTTTGCTGGCCGACACTAAATTCTAATGCTCAGCTTTACCTGCACCTCAACTTCTAAGAGAGGTTCAGTTCAATGTCACTTTCTCACTCTCACCAACAAGGTCAACAATTTAGATCAGCTTCTCATGCACCTGTGGAAATCCTTTGCAGTGGAATTAATCACAAAGCCATACCTAGGAAACATTTATTCATATTAACATGCCTGCAGAAATTTACAGCTTATAACAGAAAAGAAAATCTGCATAATTGGGGACTTACCCACATTTTTCCTCCTTAGATTTATTTTGGTTCATATTAAATTTTACCACAGACAGATCATTCTAGTCAAAAACTTGATCAGATCACTCTTTTGCATAGAAATCTTCTAAATGACTCCTTCTTACTTTTCAAATCATTCAACTCTAAGTCCTATAGTTAATGAGTCAGACAATATAATTATGTTGCTTTCCTTCCCATCTTCTCTCATTCCCTTCTAAAGACCAAAGGAAAAATGAAACCCCCATTAAAAAATAAGTCAAAAAAAATCAGCAAATAATTCTTGCTAAGTATATAGCATTCTAATTTTCAGAAAGTTTGCAGAAGTTGCAACTTATTAAGCCACAGCTAACATAGGAAGTCCATAGTATTCATATAATTGCTGTGTTTGCAATTTGATAAATTATCACAGAAGTGCTCGGTAGTATAGCAATAAAAATTCCGAGGCCTCAGCAACATGCAGTAACTGAAAAATGAGACTGTTGGTGAGTTTTCAGTGCAAAGAGCAAGAGTAGGAGTTGCATCAGCACCTTTGAGTGTGACCCTATGTAGAGGAGAGAGAAATAGAGAGAGAGAGGAGGGGGAAAGAGAGGTAGAGAGAAAAGAAAAGGGAAAGAGAAGAAGAGAGTGAATGAGATAGAGAGGGGAGGGAAAGAGAGGCAGAGAGAGAGAAAAAAAAGGAAAAAAGGAAAGATAAGAGAAAAATCTTTTTTTGCTTCTCACTCTTTCACAACTCCCACATAGCTAAACCAACTGTTAGCAATTTAACTCACACCCTGATATGTGGGTTTACACTGACATTTGGTAAACAGCAAGAAGTAATAAAATATATCTGCAGTAATAGCAATGGGATGATATTAACACTGACACATATATCCCCTCCTTATTGGGAAATTAGAAAATTTAGTAGGTAATAGCCAAATAATGAGACAAGCACGAGAACACACATTTGGGGCAATAGAACAGTCTGAGTCAGAATCACATCCAGGTTAGATGATGGTTGATCACAGTATACCCTCAGGCACACTTTCTCTGACCTCAAGATTAGAATCTAAACAGTTGTTCTCCCAGTTTAGAAGGACAAAGTCAAAAAAGATAATCCACTTCAGAGCCCAGAGACAAGAGTTAAAATAGCCACTGCAGACATGGCATTGAGAAGTTGCCTTGCTGCCTTCACAGAAAGTTCTGGTTTCTCTCTGTGTGTTACTTTGGTGTGGAGAGGTGCATCAGTTATTTCATAAGTGCAGCTCTGTCAGGGGAAACTTCTTGTATCAGAGAGGGGATCTACCAGCAATGGCAGTTTTCCTGCTAATCCACCCAGGAAGAGTCACACCAACTCCTCTTTCATTATGTTCTCAGTGTTCTGTGTACTTCTGGAGAGATGACGAGAATTGAATTAATCCCTATTCAATGACTCACTCTAAACTAAATAATGCTCCTGACCCTCACCTAGAATAACCCTCTAGTGGAAAGTTGCTAAACCTGGTATGGGTTGGCCTGTTCCAATCTGTTCAGAGAAGCATTCCTTAGGCCTGAGGGGCCAAGGTACCCTGAAGCTCCGTGACCATCAGGACTAATTTCTAGCATTACTTATAGAATGCAGATGATCCAGCTCTATGTCGCTCTACATCACAGAGGCCCAGCCAGAGCAATAGTCCATCAGGGAGTGTTGGATGACAGGCTTAGCTAGCTTGGGAGCTTTGCTCACAGCTTAATGGATCTACATGTTCTTAAGCCAAGGTTCATTCTAATGAGATCTCCTATGTAAACACTGATAGAGGGTGTGACAGTTACAAAAGTCACCTTAACTTTGAATGATTTATGACTTATTGGAATAGGTTGAGGCTCTTTATGTTCCTGAGGGAGCAGATGCCCTTGGGCTACACTAGCATGTGACAGGATGTATGGAGATGTTATTGGTGCCTGCCCGAGCAAATCGATGAACAACGGGAAGACAAATGATACAAGTGAAGACTTCTATGTTATCTATATTGGGCACAGCTCCTCTTTATGCCCACTGCACCCAGTGTGGGACAGTTAGAATTTACCAGGAGACTGCCATCCTGGATACGTTGATACTATCATTTAAGATTATAGGAAGGATCATACTAGTTTGCCCTCATGCAGGCGAGTGATCCTTTAAGCATATGGAGAACAAGATACTCAGAATCACCCTGGTGCAGATAATAAATAAAAAGGACCTTGTGGTACCATCTAGATTACATAAAGCCCATGAAATTAAGATGTATTACTTTATATCAGCCCCTCTCTCTCTCTCTCTCCAGTGTTTTACATAAGAGATAATCTCAGAGGAAGAGATTAGTTCTTGGCATACTCCTTTGTTTATACCTGTAACAGGATGTGGCACCACTCTTCTACACTCTGTTTAGGGTTCTTTGTTGACAGGACCCTCCCTGTCAACAGTTAGGATTAGTTTTATGTATATAAGGGGAATGACTTGAGGCAACTCGCCCCCTTTCTTCCCCTTCTTTTGGGTAGGACTCCTCTCGGGTGAAATCCTCTCTCTTTGGTGGGAGACTTGGGCTCTCTTGTATGGTCTAAGTTTGGACCAGAGCTAGAGTTCTTTCATTATATTGGATTGTGGTGGTAGAGCTTTGTACTATTAAAAGCCTTTTTGGAACTGTGCCAGACTTGTGAGTTTTCATTCATTCCCCCGGCCTCGGAAGTAGAAGAGAAATTCTGTGCTGATACTGTCGGGGGAGCCGCTGTCCCCAACAAGGGAGGGCACTTGCTTTGCACGCAGCCAACCGGGATTGATCCTGGGCATCCCATATGCTCTTCCAGCACTGCCAGGAGTAATTCTTGAGTGCAGGCCTGAGCATCACCAAGTGTGACCCCCAAACTAGGAAAAAAAAAATCATAGAGACAGATCGCACATACAGAGGACAGGTTTTGCCTTGAGAACTCATCCCTCTCCCCTTGGCTATTTGAGTTCTCACTGCCCTGTCCTTGGAGCTTCAAGGTCCTCAATATGGACTGTAAAATCCTTTTCTCCCTGGCTGGAATTGGGACGCTCATAACCATCATAGCTCTCTCACCTCCCAATGCATGTTATTACATTGAACTTTCCTTGCCTAAGTCATGGATGCTCTTTAGTTTCTTGGGAAGTCTGAGAAGTAAAGCAGAGGGGTACGGGCCTGCCAGAGCTAAAGGAAGGCTACACCATGGGCTAGAATGAGAGTACAGTGCCTTGCATGATGTGACCAGCCCAGGTTAAATCTCTGGCATTCCATATGAACCCACGAGCCTGCCAGGAGGTGATCCTAGAGGGCAAAGCCAGGAGTAAGCCTTGAGCACTGCCAGTTGTGGTCCAAAACTTCAGGAAAATAATATAAAAAGAACAAAAAAAAGGCTACAATGCTGTGTCATTTCCCGATCTATAAGCCAGCAACAAAAGGCAGGCCAGGTTGCCTTTGATCATTTGACCGAAGGCTTCCTCCTGGCAATCCCAGGTGAGTACAAAGGCATCAGCCAGGGAGATTTATGGGGGAGCCCAGCTGAGAGCATGAAGTTGTGGGAAAAACCAGCTGAGAGCGTACAGTCATGGGAAACACCCTAGCAGACCTCTCCCCAACCAAGACATCACTCAGCAGTGAGGCCATTACCGTAGCGAATGTTCCACAGAACTTCCTTCCTCTGAGTCTGGAGATTCCCTTAGTTACTTGGATGTGTCAAGTAGAGAAGCTTGGGAAACTGCATTCTGCATCTGTCCAGCAGACCAGCAAGAATAAGGGGAATCCAGGCTGAGACACAGGAACCAGGGAAGACCAAAATAAACGTGCAAAGGCTGCAGATGACAAAGTGGAATGACAATGTTCACCAAATCCATATGGGTGATTTTCAGGGAACGCCTGAAAAAAATTCCAAATCGGAGATAGATGTCACAGGGCATTTTAGATTTTATGTTACAGGGTTTGAACACTATAAAACATGCACATATGTGGAGATTTTTGAAGACTTCTACATATATTTTGAGAGGAATTGTCATAATAAGGTCATGTATACCACAGATCTCCTAGAATACCAAAACACACACACACACACGCAGACATACAAACACACACAAATCAGCAAACAGGGATTTCTATTGTAGCAGCCATTTTTAGTCAAATCAGGTGAAGACACAAAGGAATAATCACAAAAACAAGGAAGATTCATGTTCTCTTATAATCCTCACGTTGAATAATTGGACTCATATTTGTGGCCTCCAATTTATTAAAACAAGAACACAGTAAAAGAAGTTACAGAATCATCAGTTTTTAACATGGGGTGGGGTTGGCAAAAGAGCTTTATTTGTTTATTTATTTTATTATAACATCATGAGATATATAATTGTAAAACTGTTCATGATTAGGCTTCAGTGATAAAGTGTTCCCTCACCCATCCCTCCACCAGTGTACATTTCCCACCACCAATGTCCCCTGATTCACTCTCCCCCATCCCAGCCTGCATCTATGGCAAAAGACTTTTCTCTCTCTCTCTTTCTCTTTGTCTTTCTCCTCTCTTTCTCTGTCTCTGTGTCTCTGTCTCTCTGTCACCTCTCTCTCTCTCTTTCTCTCTCCCTTCTCTTACAGGTTGTGGATTGCAATCCGAATATATGAGGTTATCATGCATATCTCTTTGCCCACATTTAATGCTCACTTCTAGGCTGGTATTATTTCCACAATTATTAGCACACTGTTCCCTTTACTGTCTTACCTAACCGCTGACTCCCACACACTTGCAGTAGATTCCACACTTTGACAAGACCTCCTGAACCATATTTTGCCTGGCCTTGGATATTAGTATCATACTATTTTTTTTTATGTCCTACAAGTGAAGGCAGTCATTCTATATCAGTCCTTTTCCCTCTGGCTAATTTCACTCAGCATGATCCTCTCCATGTCCATCCATTTGTAGGCAAATTAATAACTTGTTTTTCCTAAAGCCACATAATATTCCATTGTATAGATGCACCATGATTTCTTTTTCCATTTGTCTGTTCCTGGGCACTCAGGTCATTTCCAGTTTCAGGCAATTGTGAATAGTGCTGCTATGAATATAGAAGTGCAGATGATATTTGCACTGTGTATTTTGGCCTCCTGTGGTATATTCTCAGGCAAGTGCCCTACTCACAATATTGCCTTCAGTACTAAAATATCATTTTTTAAAAATAAAAAGTTCCTTTCCTAGGTGAAATTGTAATAACGCCTCACTGCATATTTCTTCTCCCAAGCATAGAGACAGTGCAAAAACAGGTCACTATATAAAATATAGTAAGAAGCTCTCTCTATAAAATATAGTAAGGAGCACTCATGGCATTGATTTCATAGGAACTAGAAAAAACTTTGCCTGACAGTGATGGCCCCAGACTGTCAGCTGGGAGAAGAGGCATGACTCCAGAACTGACTTAGACCAGGATCATTCCAGTGACCCTGGATTGACTGCTGACTGAACGCTTCTTATTTATGCCTTGTGCATTTTAATTCAAACGTGCAAAAGCTGCTTCCTTAGAACTCTGACTCTGTAAAGAATATCACTTAGGAAGGATCAGGCTAGAATCCCTGGGTGGGATTCTAGAGATTCACAAAAGAAGAAAAAACTTTTCTTGTTTTTAGCTATGGCTTGTGTAGCAGTTGCCAGTAGTCTGCTTTCTGCTACATAAATAACATCGTGCTTTGCCTACTTAAAATGTGCCCAGTAGATCCTACTAAGTGTTCTGTGCTGGTCTTAGGAATGAATGCAAAGTCCTCATTCTCTTGAAATTCTTCTCCTTGTGGCAGCCATAGAAAATGGGAAGAGGAGGAGGAAGTTAGCCATGAGTACCCTTCTCCTCTCTGCTGCCCTCCTGAGGATGGACTTTGTGGAGTAACTCAGAATAGTTTTGTGACTGATGCTCTTGGTGAGATGAAAGCTGCCTGGGGAATTTCAGCTTGAGAATTTAGAAAGGTTTCACTTGATGACTTGACATCCCATTATTCATCAATTTGTTCGAACGGGCGCCAGTAACATGCGCATTTGACCCTAACACATGCCAGTGCAGCCCAATGGCTTCTGGTTGCTTCAGGAATATGAAGAGCCTCAAACCGTTCATTCAGGGTCTTGACGAAGAAGTCTGACCATCTTGTAGGTGGGCGGCCACGTGATCTTTTGACATTCTTTGGGATCCAGATGGTAACGACTCTAGTCCAGTGGTCATCTCCAAATCGCATTACATGTCCAGCCCATCTGATTTTCGATGCCTTGGCAAATGAGACAACGCCCCTGACTCTGGTACAGCAATGGAGGTCTGAGATCTGAATTCCCTTCTTTCACTGGAGTGAGGCGTGATATTCCAAGCATAGCTCTTTCGATTCCTCTTGGGAGACCCGAATAGCATTCTCACCCTGCTTTCATAGGACCCAGGTCTCTGAGGAGTATGTTAATGCAGGGAGAACAGTAGAGCTGAAGAGATGTGCCTGGAGCCATAGGTTCTTTGTCCTTTTAGCTATTTCTTCTATGCTTTTTGAAGGCACTCCATGCCGCTCTCTTCCTCCTGCGCAGCTCAGGTTTTAGGTCGTTCATCATGCTGATTTCTCAACCTAGGTACACATGACTGCCGCATTCAGAAATGTTTGTTCCATTGAGAGTGAATGGGGCCTCTGGAAATAGTTCATTTTCATAAACATAGTTTTGTTGAGATTCAGCTGTAGACCTATCTTTCCACATTCTCGGTCAAAGTCAGCCAGCACTTGTGCCGCTTGGCTAATGTTTGGTGTTATTAGAACGATGTCATCAGCGAAGCAGATGATGTAGTTGATGACCATCTATTTTCACTCCCATCCCTTCCCATTCTAACTGTCGCATGATGTTCTCGAGGGTGGCGCTGAAGAGTTTTGGTGAAATGGTATCACCCTGCCAAACCCCTCTTTTGACATCGATGATCACTTCTTTGTAGAATGGTGAGATCCTGGTGGTGAATCTGTAATACAGCCCCACGAAGGATCTTGATGTATTAGTTTGAACGCGCTGTTTGGCTAGGGCTTCGATGACTGCTTCAATCTCCTCAGAATCAAAGGCTTTCTTTAAATCAATGAACGTGAGACAGAGTGGCATCTAGCATTCCCTACAAACTTTAATGAGCTTGGTTACCTTTCTAATCAAGCTCATTTAAGTTAGAAAGGTATGTGATTACAAAATAGGCAGAGTTTTTTTTTAACTATCCAGTATTATATCTGATTTGGCAAAATCACAGATTGCCAGGGTCTA
>JAJIBD010021500.1:0-11212 GCA_021461705.1 Cryptotis parvus
CAAGTTGCCCCAGAGAAGAGCGGAAACTCCATCAATGGGAACCAAGGCAAACTGCCTTGGTTTCACCAGGACCCCTTTGGGCCCTGCGCTTCCGGGAACATCCCAAAACTCAAAACTGCCCGGACGCTAGCGCGTTGGGCAACCCTCTTACTACCTATCTTGCATGAGGTACCAGTGAACCTAGGTTCCTACATCCTTGCTACCCACCCAAACTCTGCAAACAGACCAGACACCTACTAACTGTACTATCTAGTCCCCCAAGACCCCCATATTTGCAACCTACAATAGTCATAATGGTAAAAGCAACACAAAATTCCATCAAGCTCTGTGAGTGAAATCACTAGTCCAGATGAGCCAAGCAATACCAATGAGTTGTATAACCTCTCTGATAAGGAATTTCGGAAAGAAATGTTAAGAATTCATAAGGAATTCAAAGAAGCAATGGAATGCAAACTCAATAAAATACAAGAGGACATGATAGAAGAAGTGAGGAAAATGCAAAATGGAAATGACAGTTATTAAAAATGAGGTAAATGAAATGAAAAACACAATGGGAGCCAGCATAGCAGAATAATAGCTACTGAAGAAAGAATTAGTGATCTCGAGGACGGAGTTCCAAAGATTTGCTACACAACACCAGAAGATAGAAAAAAGACTCACAATTACTGAACAGACAACAAGAGATAATCGGGATGAAGCCAGAAGAAACAACATATGGATCATTGGGGGTCCCAGAAGGGCCAAGAAGAAAACCCTGATGAAGAAGAAACTGTCAAAGCCATCATTGCTGAGAAGTTCCCGGAACTAAAGAACGCTTGCCTCAAGATCCAGGAGGCCCGTAGGATACCAGCTAAAAAGAAACCCCAACAAGAATACTCCAAGACACATCTTAATTAAAATGACAAAAAACTATAGATAGAGATAGAATACTGAAAGCAGCAAAATCAAAGAAGGAAATCACATACAAAGGAACATCTCTAAGATTTACAGCAGACTTCTCTGATGAAACACTCCTGAGCCGAAAACAATGGTGGGATATTGTGAAAAGGCTCAATGAACTGCAGGCCTCACCAAGAATTCTTTACCCGGCCAGACTCACATTCAGATATGAAGGAAAGATACACAACTTCATGGATAAGCAACAACTCAGGAACTTCATGGACTCAAAACCAACCTTAAAAGAAGGACTGAAGGGTCTACTGTAATACGACCAAACCCATAAGCACAACAAGCACAAACAGAAAGATGACACAAAATCCAATGACAATAATCTCTCTCAATGCCAATGGTCTAAATGCACCAATTAAGAGACACAGAGTAACAAAATGGATTAAAAAATTGAACCCAACATTCTGCTGTCTACAAGAAACACATCTGAACAAACACAGACTCAAAGTCAAAGGTTGGAAGACCATTCTCCATGCAAACAACTCCTCCAAAAAGGCTGGGTGTGGCCATATTAGTATCAGATAATATAGACTTCAGGCTGAAAAAGGTTAGAAGGGACAACGAAGGCCATTTCTTATTACTCAAGGGGTATGTACACCAGGAAGAAATTACACTACTAAACATATATGCACCCAACGAGGGGCCAGCAAAATACATAAAACAACTGCTAAGAGACCTCAAAGAAGACATTAACAGTAGCACAATAATAGTTGGAGACTTCAACACTGCTCTATCAACGATGGATAGATCAACAAGACTGAAACTCACCAAGGAAATATTGGCCCTCAAGGAAGAAATGGAAGAAAGAGAGCTAGTGGATATAAACAGGGCTTTTCATGCCAAAAAAAGCTAAATACACATTTTTCTCTAGTGCACATGGAACGTTCTCCAAGGTAGACCACATGCTGAGCCACAAAGCATACCTCAATAAAATTAAAAAGATAGAAATTGTGTCAGCTATCTTTTCAGACCATGATGCACTGAAAATGGAAGTTAACCATACACAGAAACAGGGAGTCAAACCAAACACCTGGAAACTGAACAGCTCACTCCTGAACAACAAATGGGTCATAGAAGAAATCAAACAGGAAATCCAAAGATTTCTGGAAACAAATGAAAATGAAGACACCAACTATAAGAACTTGTGGGACACGGCAAAAGCCGTGTTTGAGAGGAAGTTTATAGCTCTGCAAGCATACATCAGGAAACAAGAAAGGGCCCACATAAATAACCTGACTACACAGCTGAAGACATTAGAAAAAAGACCAACAAAAGGAGCCCAACCCAGGCAGAAAAAAAGGAAATAATAAAACTGAGAGAGGAAATCAATGAGTTGGAAACCAAAAAAAAACAATCCAAAAGATTAATGAAACCAAGAGCTGGTTTTTTGAAAAAGTAAACAAGATTGACAAACCATTGGCAAGACTTGTAAGGACAGGGAAAGAGAGAAACCCAAATAAACAGAATCAGAAATAAAAAGGGTGACATCACAACAGAAACCACAGAAATCCAAAAGATCATCAGGGATTACTTTGAGAGCCTGTATGCCGTGAAACATGAGAATCTAGAAGAAATGGATCAATTCCTGAAGTCCGATAACCTCCCATGGCTGAAACAAGAAGACCTCCAATACCTGAATAAGCCCATCACCATCGAGGAAATAGAAACAGTAATTAAAAGTCTGCCCAAACACAAAAGCCCAGGTCCAGACGGATTCCCTAGTGAACTCTACCAAACCTTTAGGGAGGACCTACTGCCTGTCCTGTTCAAGCTCTTCCAGGAAATAGAAGAAACAGAAACACTCCCAAACAGCTTCTATGAGGCACATATCACCCTGATACCCAAAGCAGGGAGAGACAACACAAAGAAAGAAAACTACAGACCAATATCCCTGATGAACACGGATGCTAAGATCTTCAACAAAATACTAGCAAACAGAATCCAAAGACTCATCAAGAAGATTATACATCATGACCAAGTAGGATTCATCCCGGGAATGCAAGGATGGTTCAACATTCTCAAGTCAATCAACATAATACATCATATCAATAAGAGAAAAAAATAAAAACCATATGATCCTATCAATAGACGCGCAGAAAGCATTTGACAAGATCCAGCACCCGTTCATGATTAAAACCCTCCAGAATATGGGAATTGAAGGGACTTTCCTCAAGATAGCTACAGCCATCTACCAAAAGCCCACAGCAAGCATCATTCTCAATGGGGGAAAAGTTGAAAGCCTTCCCCCCTGAGATCAGGGACAAGACAAGGTTGCCCCACTCTCACCCCTTTTTATTCAATATAGTACTGGAAGTACTTGCCATAGCAATCAGAGAAGAAAAGGACATCAAGGGCATCCAGATAGGCAAGGAAGAAGTCAAGCTATCATTATTTGCAGATGACATGATATTATACCTAGAGAACCCTAAACTCTCTACCAAAAAACTCCTAGAAACAATAGATCCATATAGTAGAGTGGCAGGATACAAAATCAACACCCAAAAGTCGGTGGCTTTCCTATATACAAATAACGAAAGAGAAGAAAGGGATATTAAGGAAACAATTCCATTCCAATTGTGCCACAGAAAATCAAATACCTAGGAATCAACCTACCCAAGTGTGTAAAGGACCTGTACAAAGAAAACTACAAGACACTACTCCAAGAGATAAAAGAGGACACAAGGAAATGGAAACATATTCCCTGCTCATGGATGGGGGAGAATCAACATTGTCAAAATGGTAATACTCCCGAGAGCTCTGTACAGATTCAATGCAGTCCCTATAAGGATACCCATGACATTCTTCAAAGAAATTGACCAAATACTCCTGAAATTTGTATGGAACAATAAACCCCCCAAGGATAGCTAAAGCAATCCTCGGGAAGAAGAAGATGGGAGGCATCACCTTTCCCAACTTCAAACTGTACTACAAGGCAGTAGTAATTAAAACAGCATGGTATTGGAATAAAAACAGACCTGTGGACCTATGGAATAGAATTGAGTATCCTGACACCCAACCTCAAACACATGATCATGTAATCTTTGATAAAGGTGCAACGAGTCAAAAATGGAGTAAGGAAAGCCTCTTCAACAAGTGGTGTTGGGAAAACTGGGCAGCAACATGTAAAAAAATGAATTTGGACCTGTGTCTAACACCATGCACAAAAAATCAGATCAAAATGGATTAGAGATCTGAATATCAGACTTGAATCCATAAAAGTACATTGAAGAAAATATAGGAAAAACCCTCCACGACATTGAAGCTAAAGGCATCTTCAAGGTGAAACATCACTAACAAAGCAACTAGAAGAAAAGATAAACATATGGGACTACATGAAACTAAAAAGCTTCTGCACCTCAAAAGAAACAGTGACTACGATACAAAAGCAGTCCACAGAATGGGAAAGAATATTCACCCAATACCCATCTGATAAGGGGGTTAATATCCAGGATATATCAGGCACTGGTAGAACTTTACAAGAAGAAAACAAACAACCCCATCAAAAAATGGGGAGAAGAAATGAACAGAAACTTCAGCAAGGGAAGAAATCCGAATGGCAAAAAAACATATGAAAAAATGCTCATCATCACTAATCATCAGAGAGATGCAAATCAAAACAACAATGAGATACCACTTTACACCACAGAGACTGGCACATATTCAAAAGAACAAGAACAACAAGTGCTGGCGTGGATGTGGGGAAAGGGGACACTCATCCATTGTTGGTGGGAATGCCGGCTGGTACAGCCTTTCTGGAAAACAATATGGACATTCCTCCAAAGACTAGAAATTGAACTCCCATTTGACCCAGCCATACCACTCCTGGGAATCTACTCTGGGAAACCAAAAATACGCAGCGGAAACACCATCCCTACTTTTATGTTCATAGCAGCATTATTCACAATAGCCAGAATCTGGAAGCAACCAGAGTGCCCGAAAATCGATGACTGGATAAAGAAGCTTTTGGTACATCTACACAATGGAATACTATGCAGCTATTAGGAAAAATGAAGTTATAAAATTTGCCTATAAATGGATGGGCATGGAGAAGATTATGTTGAGAGAAATTAGCCAGAAGGAGAGAGACAGACACAGAATGACTGCATTTATCTGCATAACATAAATATATATGTACATATTAAGATACCAATATCCAAGGTCAAGTGGAACATATGTCAGGAGGTCTTGTCAAAGGTGGAACTTATCACAAACGTGTGGGGTGTCAGAGGCTAGGTAAGACAGAAAATGGAACAGTGTGCTAACAATTGTTGAGGGTACTAATGCCAACCTAGAACGGAGCATTAAATAGAGGCAAAAAGATACACATGACAACCCTTTAATGTATGTTCTATAATCCATAGTCTGGAGGGGAAGGAAAAGAGAAAGAGAGAGAAAGGGAAAGAAATAAAGAACCTGCCATGGAGCAGGGCTGGGGGAGGGGGGAGGGAACCAGGGACGTTGGTGGTGGGAGATGGACACTGGTGGCGGGATGGGTGCTGGAAAACTGTATGACCAAAACCCAAATATGAACTTTTTAATTGTATATCTTTGTAATTGTAAAAATAAAAAATTAAAAAAAAGAATTAGATGCCATTGGTAAAGAAATGAAAGCAAAAATGAACAAATGGAAATACAGCAAACTAAAAGCTTCCTGCATTGCATGTGAAAGAAATGATAGCTAAAAAACAAAAACGTTATTCTTCTGAGTGGAAGACTATGCTCCCTCACAAATCTAAAAAGGCTAATATTTATACTACATAATATATTATAAAACTCACCATCAAAATAACCCCGTCCCAAAAAATGATTGAGAAAGGAGCTGAGCAGCGGTTCCACCCTCCAGTAGAAGATAAAACAATAACAAACACACATTTGAAATAGTGTCACCACCACTGATTATTACTAAAGTCCAATGATAGTGGGATATCACCTCGCATTAGTGAGTGTTGGATGACAGGACTAGATAGCTTGGGAGATTTCCTGTTTTATCCATTCACAATTTCATTTATTTACATGTTTTTAAGCCAGGGTTCATACTAATGAAATCTCTCTTCCATGTAAACACTGATGGAGGGTGTGGCAGTTACAGAAGTCACCTTAACTCTGAATGAGTAACTTCTGACTTATTATTATACAACTACTAAGACTTCTATGTTATCTAGATTGGGCACAGCTCCTCTTTATACCCACTGGACCCAGAGTGGCACAGCTCCCTCTTTATACCCACTGGACCCAGAGTGGGACAGTTAGAATTTACTGGAGACTACCATCCTGGCTACATTGAAACTGTTGTCTAAGATAAAAAGGAAGTATCATACTAGTTTGCTGTAAGCAGGCGAGTATGACCCTTTTAGCATATGAAGAACAAGATACTCAGAATCACCCTGGTGCAGATAATAAATAAGGACATTGTGGGTACCATCTAGATTACATGAAGCCCATGAAATTAAGATGTATTACTTTATACCAGTCCACCCTCTCCAGTGTTTTACGTTAAGAGATAATGTTGGAAGAAGGGATTAGTCCTTGGATTAATCCTTTGTTTATATCTATAATAAGGTGTGGCACCACCCTTCTATACTCTTCTACTATCTAGAAGATGTTTAGGGTTCTTTGTTGATAAGACCCTCTCTGAAATTAGGATTACTTTGGTGTACATAAGGGGACTGACTTGAGGTACACCCCCTTTTTGATAGGACTCTCTCTCCGGTTAAATCCCCTCTCTTTGGTGGGACTCATTTCTGGTAGGACCCTCTTTGGTAGGACTCTATCTGGTGGGATCCTCTTTGGTAGGAGACCTGGCCTTTTGCATATGGTCTAAGTTCTGACTAGAGCTAGAGTTCTTCCATTATATTGGATTGTGGTGGTAGAGTTTTTGTACTATTAAAAGTCTTTTGGAATTGTGTGGAATTGTGAGCTTTCATCTGTTCCCTGGCTGCCTTGGTGGTAGAAAAGAACTACTGTTCTAATACTGTTCGGGACCCCAGGAGGTCCCCGACAAGTGAGAATGGTCTATCTCAAAAAGTCTGGTGATTTATAAGGGGAGAAAAAAAATAGACATTATTAAACAACGACTAACCTTTGACTTTGTTACAAAACTGATTAACAAGCAGTAAGTGAGAAAAGTGGAATGAATTAAGACCAGAAGTGACAAAAGACAGTGGCGAAGGCTAATGAGGTTTTTATGGTGGTGGGGTGCAGTAAATGTGTCCATAAATGTCATAAAATGTAACTATTCTAATCATATTATCAAAACTATACTTTATTTTATTTTTTTATGATCAGAGAATTTTACTTTCCCTTTTTATCTCATAAAGTAAAATAACAATTAGTGCCCAAATTTTCCACTTCTGATTCCCACACTGCCAAAAAATGAGATTATTCTGCAGTATGAATGTGATTTATTCTTTTTTTAATTTTTTTATTTTTACAATTACAAAGATATACAATTAAAAGTTCATATTTGGGTTTTGGTCATACAGTGTAGCAGCACCCATCCCAACACCAGTGCCCAACTCCCACCACCAACGTCCCGGTTCCCTCCCCCCTCCCCCAGCCCTCCTCCATGGCAGGTTCTTTATTTCTTTCCATTTCTCTATCTTTCTCTTTTCCTTCCTCTCCAGACTATGGATTACAGAACATACATTAAAGGGTTGTCATGTGTATCCTTTTGCCTCTATTTAATGCTCAGTTCTAGGTTGGCATTAGTACCCTCACAATTGTTAGCACACTGTTCCATTTTCTGTCTTACCTAGCCTCTGACTCCCACACGTTTGTGATAATTTCCACCTTTGACAGGACCTCCTGATGTATGTTTCACTTGACCTTGGATATTGGTATCATAATATGTACCTATATATTTATGTTATGCAGATAAATGCAGTCATTCTGTAACTGTCTCTCTCCTTCTGGCTAATTTCGCTCAACATAATCTTCTCCATGTCCATCCATTTGTAGGCAAATTTTATAACTTCATTTTTCCTAACAGCTGCATAGTATTCCATTGTGTAGATGTACCAAAGCTTTTTTATCCAGTCATCTATTTTTCGGGCACTCTGGTTGCTTCCAGATTCTGGCTATTGTGAATAATGCTGCTATGAACATAAAAGTAGGGATGGTTTTACCGCTGCGTATTTTTGGTTTCCCAGAGTAGATTCCCAGGAGTGGTATGGCTGGGTCAAATGGGAGTTCAATTTCTAGTCTTTGGAGGAATGTCCATATTGTTTTCCAAAAAGGCTGTACCAGCCGGCATTCCCACAAACAATGGATGAGTGTCCCCTTTTCCCCACACCCACGCCAGCACTTGTTGTTCTTGTTCTTTTGAATATGTGCCAGTCTCTGTGGTGTAAAGTGGTATCTCATTGTTGTTTTGATTTGCATCTCTCTGATGATTAGTGATGATGAGCATTTTTTTCATATGTTTTTTGGCCATTCAGATTTCTTCCTTGCTAAAGTTTCTGTTCATTTCTTCTCCCCATTTTTTGATGGGGTTGTTTGTTTTCTTCTTGTAAAGTTCTACCAGTGCCTGATATATCCTGGATATTAACCCCTTATCAGATGGGTATTGGGTAAATATTCTTTCCCATTCTGTGGACTGCTTTTGTATCTTAGTCACTGTTTCTTTTGAGGTGCAGAAGCTTTTTTAGTTTCATGTAGTCCCATATATTTATCTTTTCTTCTAGTTGCTTTGTTAGAGATGTTTCATCTTTGAAGATGCCTTTAGCTTCAATGTCATGGAGGGTTTTTCCTATATTTTCTTCAATGTACTTTATGGATTCAAGTCTGATATTGAGATCTTTAATCCACTTTGATCTGATTTTTGTGCATGGTGTTAGACACAGGTCCAAATTCATTTTTTACATGTTGCTGCCCAGTTTTCCCAACACCACTTATTGAAGAGGCTTTCCTTACTCCATTTTAGACTCGTTGCACCTTTATCAAAGATTAAATGATCATGTGTTTGAGGTTGGGTGTCAGGATACTCAATTCTATTCCATAGGTCCATGGGTCTGTTTTTATTCCAATACCATGCTGTTTTAATTACTACTGCCTTGTAGTACAGTTTGAAGTTGGGTAAGGTGATGCCTCCCATCTTCTTTTTCCCGAGGATTGCTTTAGCTATCCTTGGGGGTTTATCATTCCATACAAATTTCAGGATTGTTTGGTCAATTTCTTTGAAGAATGTCATGGGTATCCTCATAGGGACTGCATTGAATCTGTATAGAGCTCTCGGGAGTATTACCATTTTGACAATGTTGATTCTCCCCATCCATGAGCAGGGAATGTGTTTCCATTTCCTTGTGTCCTCTTTTATCTCTTGGAGCAGTGTCTTGTAGTTTTCTTTGTACAGGTCCTTTACACACTTGGGTAAGTTGATTCCTAGGTATTTGATTTTCTGTGGCACAATTGTGAATGGAATTGTTTCCTTAATATCCCTTTCTTCTCTTTCGTTATTTGTATATAGGAAAGCCACCGACTTTTGCGTGTTGATTTTGTATCCTGCCACTCTACTATATGCGTCTATTGTTTCTAGGAGTTTTTTGGTAGAGAGTTTAGGGTTCTCTAGGTATAATATCATGTCATCTGCAAATAATGATAGCTTGATTTCTTCCTTGCCTATCTGGATGCCCTTGATGTCCTTTTTCTTCTCTGATTGCTATCGCAAGTACTTCCAGTACTATATTGAATAAAAGAGGGGAGAGTGGGATACCTTGTCTTGTCCCTGATCTCAGGGGGAAGGCTTTGAACTTTTCCGGCATTGAGAATGATGCTCGCTGTGGGCTTTTGGTAGATGGCTGTAACTATCTTGAGGAAAGTCCCTTCAATTCCCATTTTCTGGAGGGTTTTAATCATGAACGGGTGCTGGATCTTGTCAAATGCTTTCTCTGCGTCTATTGATAGGATCATATGGTTTTTATTTTTTTTCTCTTATTGATATGATGTATTATGTTGATTGACTTGTGAATGTTGAACCATCCTTGCATACCCGGGATGAATCCTACTTGGTCATGATGTATAATCTTCTTGATGAGTCTTTGGATTCTGTTTGCTAGTATTTTGTTGAAGATCTTAGCATCCGTGTTCATCAGGGATATTGGTCTGTAGTTTTCTTTCTTTGTGTTGTCTCTCCCTGCTTTGGGTATCAGGGTGATATGTGCCTCGTAGAAGCTGTTTGGGAGTGTTTCTGTTTCTTCTATTTCCTGGAAGAGTTTGAACAGGACTGGCAGTAGGTCCTCCTTAAAGTTTTGGCAGAGTTCACTAGGGAATCCGTCTGGACCTGGGCTTTTGTGTTTGGGAAGTCTTTTCATTACTGTTTCTATTTCCTCAATGGTGATAGGCTTATTCAGGTATTGGAGGTCTTCTTGTTTCAGCCGTGGGAGGTTATAGGACTTCAGGAATTGATCCATTTCTTCTAGATTCTCATGTTTCACGGCATACAGGCTCTCAAAGTAATCTCTAATGATCTTTTTGGATTTCTGTGGTTTCTGTTGTGATGTCACCCTTTTTATTTCTGATTCTGTTTATTTGGGTTCTCTCTTTCCCTGTCCTTACAAGTCTTGCCAATGGTTTGTCAATCTTGTTTATTTTTTCAAAAAACCAGCTCTTGGTTTCATTAATCTTTTGGATTGTTTTTTTGGTTTCCAACTCATTGATTTCCTCTCTCAGTTTTATTATTTCCTTTTTTTCTGCCTGGGTTGGGCTCCTTTTGTTGGTCTTTCTCTAATGTCTTCAGCTGTGTAGTCAGGTTATTTATGTGGGCCCTTTCTTGTTTCCTGATGAATGCTTGCAGAGCTATAAATTTCCCTCTAACACGGCTTTTGCCGTGTCCCACAAGTTCTTATAGTTAGTGTCTTCATTTTCATTTGTTTCCAGAAATCTTTGGATTTCCTGTTTGATTTCTTCTATGTCCCATTTGTTGTTCAGGAGTGAGCTGTTCAGTTTCCAGGTGTTTGGTTTGACTCCCTGTTTCTGTGTATGGTTAACTTCCATTTTCAGTGCATCATGGTCTGAAAAGATAGCTGACACAATTTCTATCTTTTTATTTTATTGAGGTATGCTTTGTGGCTTAGCATGTGGTCTATCTTGGAGAACCGTTCCATGTGCACTAGAAAAAATGTGTATTCAGCTTTTTTGGCATGAAAAGCCCTGTATATATCTACTAGCTCTCTTTCTTCCATTTCTTCCTTCAGGGCCAATATTTCCTTGGTGAGTTTCAGTCTTGTTGATCTATCCATCGTTGATAGAGCAGTGTTGAAGTCTCCAA
>JAJIBD010021503.1:0-112349 GCA_021461705.1 Cryptotis parvus
GAAGCCACTGATTTCTGGGCATTGATTTTGTAACCTGCCACACTACTATAGGTGTCTATTATTTCTAGGAGTTATTTGGTAGAGAGTTTAGTGTTTTCTAGGTATAATATCATGTCATCTGCAAATAGTGATAGCTTAAATTCTTCCTTACCTCTCTGGATGCCCTTAATGTCCCCTTTTCTTCTCTGAGTGCATTGGCAAGTACTTCCAGTACTCTATTAAATAGAAGTGGTGAGAGTTGGCAACCTTGTCTTGTCCAGGATCTTAGGGGAAGGGTTTCAGTTTTTCCCCATAGAGAATGACAATTGCTGTATGTAGGCTTCTGGGAGATGGCTTTGACTATATTAAGGAAAGTTCTTTCAATTTCCATTTTATGAAGGGTTTTACTTATAAACAGGTGTTGGATAGTGCCAAATGCTTTCTCTGCATCAATTGTTATGCTCATATTTTTTTTAAGTATTTTATTATACCACCGTGAGATATACAAATAAAAAGATATACAATTCAAAAAGTTCATGTTTGGGTTTTGGTCATACAGTGTTTCAGCACCCGTCCCTCCACCAGTGCCCATCTCCCACCACCAACATCCCCGGTTCCCTCCCCCTTCCCCAGCCCTGCTCCATGGCAGGTTCTTTATTTCTTTCCCTTTCTCTCTCTTTCTCTTTTCCTTTCCTTCCAGACTATGGATTACAGAACATACATTAAAAGGTTGTCATGTGTATCCTTTTGCCTCTATTTAATGCTCAGTTCTAGGTTGGCATTAGTACCCTCGACTATTATTAGCACCCTGTTCCATTTTCTGTCTTACCTAAACTCTGACTCCCACACGTTTGTGATAATCTCCACCTTTGACAAGACCTCCTGATATATGTTTCACTTAACCTTGGATATTGGTATCATAATATGTACATATATATTTCTGCCATGCAAATAAATGCAGTCATTCTGTATCTGTCTCTCTCCTTCGGGCTAATTTCGCTCAACATAATCTTCTCCATGTCCATCCATTTATAGGCAAATTTTATAACTTCATTTTTCCTAACAGCTGCATAGTATTCCATTGTGTAGATGTACCAAAGCTTCTTTATCCAGTCACCTATTTTCGGGCACTCGGGTTGCTTCCAGATTCTGGATATTGTGAATAATGCTGCTATGAACATAAAAGTAGGGATGGTGTTTCCGCTGCGTATTTTTGGTTTCCCAGAGTAGATTCCCAGGAGTGGTATGGCTGGGTCAAATGGGAGTTCAATTTCTAGTCTTTGGAGGAAAGTCCATATTGTTTTCCAGAAAGGCTGTACCAGCCGGCATTCCCACCAACAATGGATGAGTGTCCCCTTTTCCCCACATCCACGCCAGCACTTGTTGTTCTTGCTCTTTTGAATATGTGCCAGTCTCTGTGGTGTAAAGTGGTATCTCATTGTTGTTTTGATTTGCATCTTTCTGATGATTAGTGATGATGAGCATTTTTTCATATGTTTTTTGGCCATTCGAATTTCTTCCTTGCTGAAGTTTCTGTTCATTTCTTGTCCCCATTTTTTTGATGGGGTTGTTTGTTTTCTTCTTGTAAAGTTCTACCAGTGCCTGATATATCCTGGATATTAACCCCTTATCAGATGAGTATTGGGTGAATATTCTTTCCCATTCTGTGGACTGCTTTTGTATCTTAGTCACTGTTTCTTTTGAGGTGCAGAAGCTTTTCAGTTTCATGTAGTCCCATATGTTTATCTTTTCTTCTAGTTGCTTTGTTAGTGATGTTTCACCTTTGAAGATGCCTTTAGCTTCAATGTCGTGGAGGGTTTTTTCCTATATTTTCTTCAATGTACTTTATGGATTCAAGTCTGATATTGAGATCTTTAGTCCATTTTGATCTGATTTTTGTGCATGGTGTTAGACACAGGTCCAAATCATTTTTTTACATGTTGCTGCCCAGTTTTCCCAACACCACTTGTTGAAGAGGCTTTCCTTACTCCATTTTAGACTCATTGCACCTTTATCAAAGATTAAATGATCATGTGTTTGAGGTTGGGTGTCAGGATACTCAATTCTATTCCATAGGTCCACAGGTCTGTTTTTATTCCAATACCATGCTGTTTTAATTACTACTGCCTTGTAGTACAGTTTGAAGTTGGGAAAGGTGATGCCTCCCATCTTCTTTTTTCCCGAGGATTGCCTTAGCTATCCTTGGGGGGTTTATTGTTCATGCAAATTTCAGGAGCGTTTGGTCAATTTCTTTGAAGAATGTCATCGGTATCCTCATAGGGACTGCATTGAATCTGTACAGAGCTCTAGGGAGTATTACCATTTTGACAATGTTGATTCTCCCCATCCATGAACAGGGAATGTGTTTCCATTTCCTTGTGTCCTCTTTTGTCTCTTGGAGCAGTGTCTTGTAGTTTTCTTTGTACAGGTCCTTTACATACTTGGATAAGTTGATTCCTAGGTATTTGATTTTCTGTGGCTCAATTGTGAATGGCATTTTTTCCTTAATATCCCTTTCTTCTCTTTCGTTATTTGTATATAGGAAAGCCACCAACTTTTGGGTGTTGATTTTGTATCCTGCCACTCTACTATATGCGTCTATTGTTTCTAGGAGTTTTTTGGTAGAGAGTTTAGGGTTCTCTAGGTATAATATCATGTCATTTGCAAATAATGATAGCTTGACTTCTTCCTTGCCTATCTGGATGCCCTTGATGTCCTTTTTCTTCTCTGATTGCTATGGCAAGTACTTCCAGTACTATATTGAATAAAAGAGGTGAGAGGGGGCAACCTTGTCTTGTCCCTGATCTCAGGGGGAAGGCTTTCAACTTTTCCCCCATTTAGAATGATGCTTGCTGTGGGCTTTTGGTAGATGGCTGTAACTATCTTGAGGAAAGTCCCTTCAATTCCCATTTTCTGGAGCGTTTTAATCATGAACGGGTGCTGGATCTTGTCAAATGCTTTTTCTGCGTCTATTGAAAGGATCATATGGTTTTTTTTTCTTTTATTGATATGATGTATTATGTTGATTGACTTGCGAATGTTGAACCATCCTTGCATTCCCGGGATGAATCCAACTTGGTCATGATGTATAATCTTCTTGATGAGTCTTTGGATTCTCTTTGCTAGTATTTTGTTGAAGATCTTAGCATCCGTGTTCATCATGGATATTGGTCTGTAGTTTTCTTTCTTTGTGTTGTCTCTCCCTGCTTTGGGTATCAGGGTGATATGTGCCTCGTAGAAGCTGTTTGGGGAGTGTTTCTGTTTCTTCTATTTCCTGGAAGAGCTTGAAAAGGACTGGCAGTAGGTCCTCCTTAAAGGTTTGGTAGAGTTCACTAGGGAATCCGTCTGGACCTGGGCTTTTGTGTTTGGGCAGACTTTTAATTACTGTTTCTATTTCCTCGATAGTGATGGGTTTATTCAGGTATTGGAGGTCTTCTTGTTTCAGCCGTGGGAGGTTATAGGACTTCAGGAATTGATCCATTTCTTCTAGATTCTCATGTTTCACGGCATACAGGCTCTCAAAGTAATCTCTGATGATCTTTTGGATTTCTGCGGTTTCTGTTGTGATGTCACCCTTTTTATTTCTGATTCTGTTTCTTTGGGTTTTCTCTTTCCCTGTCCTTACAAGTCTTGCCAATGGTTTGTCAATCTTGTTTATTTTTTCAAAAAACCAGATCTTGGTTTCATTAATCTTTTGGATTGTTTTTTTTTGGTTTCCAACTCATTGATTTCCTCTCTAAGTTTTATTATTTCCTTTTTTCTGCCCGGGTTGGGCTCCTTTTGTTGGTCTTTTTTCTAATGTCTTCAGCTGTGTAGTCAGGTTATTTATGTGGGCCCTTTCTTGTTTCCTGATGAATGCTTGCAGGGCTATAAACTTCCCTCTTAACACGGCTTTTGCCGTGTCCCACAAGTTCTTATAATTGGTATCTTCATTTTCATTTATTTCCAGAAATCTTTGGATTTCCTGTTTGATTTCTTCTATGACCCATTTGTTGTTCAGCAGTGAGCTGTTCAGTTCCAGGTGTTTGGTTTGACTCCCTGTTTTTGCGTACGGTTAACTTCCATTTTCATTGCATCATGGTCTGAAAAGATAGTTGACACAATTTCTATCTTTTTAATTTTATTGAGGTATGCTTTGTGGCTCAGCATGTGGTCTATCTTGGAGAATGTTCCATGTGCACTAGAGAAAAATGTGTATTCAGCTTTTTTGGCATGAAATGCCCTGTATATATCCACTAGCTCTCTTTCTTCCATTTCTTCCTTCAGGGCCAATATTTGCTTGGTGAGTTTCAGTCTTGTTGATGTATCCATCGTTGATAGAGCAGTGTTGAAGTCTCCAACTATTATTGTGCTACTGTCAATGTCTTCTTTGAGGTCTCTTAGCAGTTGTTTTATGTATTTTGCTGACCCCTCATTGGGTGCATATATGTTTAATAGTGTAATTTCTTCCTGGTGTACATACCCCTTAATTAATAAGAAGTGGCCTTCGTTGTCCCTTCTAACCTTTTTAAGCCTGAAGTCTATATTATCTGATACTAATATGGCCACACCAGCCTTTTTGGAGGAGTTGTATGCATGGAGAATGGTCTTCCAACCTTTGACTCTGAGTCTGTGTTTGTTCTGCTTATTCAGATGCGTTTCTTGTAGACAGCAGAATGTTGGGTTCAATTTTTTAATCCATTTTGTCACTCTGTGTCTCTTAATTGGTGCATTTAGACCATTGACATTGAGAGAGATTATTGTCATCGGATTTTGTGCCATCTTTCTTTTTTGTTTTTGTTGTGCTTATGGGTTTGGTCGCATTAGAGTAGACCCTTCAGTCCTTCTTTTAAAGTTGGTTTTGAGTCCATGAAGTTCCTGAGTTGTTGCTTATTCATGAAGTTGTGTATCTTTCCTTCATATCTGAATGTAAGCCTGGCCGGATAAAAGAATTCTCGGTGAAGCCTGCAGTTCATTGAGCCTTTTCGCAATATCCCACCATTGTTTTCGGGCTCGGAGTGTTTCATCAGAGAAGTCTGCTGTAAATCTTAGAGATGTTCCTTTGTATGTGATTTCCTTCTTTGATCTTGCTGCTTTCAGTATTCTATCCCTATCTATAGTTTTTGTCATTTTTGTTAAGATGTGTCTTGGAGTATTCTTGTTGGGGTTTCTTTTAGCTGGTATTCTCACGGGCCTCTTGGATCTTGAGGCCAGCATTCTTTAGTTCCGGGAACTTTTCAGCAATTATGGCTTTGACAGTTTCTTCTTCATCAGGGTTTTCTTCTTGCCCTTCTGGGACCCCAATGATCAGTATGTTGTTTCTTCTGGCTTCATCCCGATTATCTCTTGTTGTCTGTTCGGTAATTGTGAGCCTTTTTTCTATCTTCTGGTGTTGTGTACAGAATCTTTGGAACTCGTCTTCGAGATCACTAATTCTTTCTTCAGTAGCTATTATTCTGCTATGATGGCCTTCCACTGTGTTTTTTATTTCTTTTACCTCATTTTTAATACCTGTCATTTCCCTTTGCATTTTCCTCACTTCTGCTATCATGTCCTCTTGTATTTTATTGATTTTGCATTCCATTGCTTCTTTGAATTCCTTTTGAATCCTTAACAGTTCTTTCCGAAATTCTTTTTCAGATAGGTTATGCAACTCATTGCTATTGCTTGACTCATCTGGACCAGTGACTTCACTCACAGAGCTTGATGGAATTTTGCGTTGCTTTACCATTATGACTATTGTAGGTTGCAACTGTGAGTTCTTGGGTGACTAGATAGTACAGTTAGTAGGTGTCTGGTCTGTTTGAAGAGTTTGGGTGGGTAGCAAGGATGTAGGAACCAAGGTTCACTGGTACCTCATGCAAGGTAGGTAGTGAGAGGGTCGGCGCAAACGCTTAGCGTCCAGCGGTTTTGAGTTTTGGGATGTTCCCAGAAGCTCAGGGCGCACGGGTCGGTCCGGGCTGGAACCACGGCACTTTGCCTTGGTTCCCGTTGATGGAGTTTCCGCTCTTCCCTGGGGCAGCTTGGGGTCCGCGGGGAGACGCAAGAATTACACACACCTTGGGGGAAGTGGAGGCGTTTCCGGGAACTCAGGGTGCACGGGTCGGGGTCGGTCGGGCTGGAACCAAGGCACTTTGCCTTGGTTCCCGTTGATGGAGTTTCCGCTCTTCCCTGGGGCAGCTTGAGGGTCCAGCGGAGAGCGCAAGAATTACACACACACCTGTGGGGGAGTGGAGGCGTTTCCGGGAACTCCAATGCTCATATGTTTTTTTATCTTTTCTCTTATTGATATGATGTATTATGTTGATTGATTTGCAGATGTTGAACCATCCTTACATTCCTGGGATGAATCCTAATTGCTCATGGTGTATAATCTTTTTGATGAGTCTTTTTATTCTGTTTGCTAGTATTCTGTTGAGGATCTTAGCATCTGTGTTCATCAGGGAGATTGGTCTGCAGTTTTCTTTTGTGTGTGTGTGTGTGTGTTGTCTCTGTCTGCTTTGGGTGTCAGGGTGATATATACCTCATAGAAGATATTTGGGACTGTTTCTGTTTCTTCTATTTCCCTGAATTGCTTAAAAAGGACTGTTAGTAGGTCCTCCCTAAAAAGTTTGGAAGAACTCACTAGTAAATCCTTCTGGACCTGGGCTTTTGTGTTCGGGCAAACTTTTAATTACTGCTTCAGTTTCCTCAATGGTGATAGACTTATTCAGGTATTGCAAGCCTTCTTGTTTCAGCCATGGGAGGCAATAGGATTTCCAGGAATTTGTCCATTTCTTCCATGTTCTCTTGTTTCATGGCATATGGACTCTCAATCTCTGATGATCTTTTGGATCTCTCTGGTTTATGTTATGATCTCATTTTCATATCTGATTCTATTTATTTGGGTTCTCTCTTCCGTTTCCTTGTGAGTCATGCAAGTGGTTTGTCAATCTTGTTTATTTTTTTTAAAAAATCAGCTTTTGGTTTCATTAATCTTTTGCATTGGAAAACAAAGATTTTAAGCGTAAAAATACATCATTTCCCTACTACTAATACAATTCAAATTCTAATACCAAGTTTACCCTTTTCAAGCTATCCCTTTCCTTACAGCAAGCAATATGCTAGTTTCACCTGTCTGTCAAATTGATGTGAAAAGCAATACATTACAGCCCCCCTCAGGCCAGCTAACCATTGACGAATTGTTCACACCAGAACTGTCAAATCCGTATTGCCTTGTTTTCTTTTTCATTTTTCCCAAGACATGCTGCATTTTTATCTGGGAGAATTCGGGGCTGGACTTATCAGAGGGTTTTGTTTGTTTGTTTGTTTGTCTGTTTTACATGAATAGAACATTCCAAAACCGGACCAAGAAAAATAAAGCAAGATTATATGTGGAACCTTGTACCAAGTTGCAAGTCAAATCCATGTGTAGTAAATTAAAACCACCCCTCATCCTTCATTCAATCATGCCTTTTGAAACAAGAATAAAAAATATCATTGTTATCTTCAAAAAATAAGTGCGTATGGGCTAAACCCTTAGATGAAATCCCAATCTCATTAAAGACAAGGTTTAAAAGTTCCAATTTTGGCATACCTTATAGCAGTACAACTAGACACTGCCTTCCACAACTACTGACCAGTGGTTCCTCCATTAGCAATTTCCTAAACAACAACTGCCTTTGAATTCAGAAGTTTCCTCCTTAACATCTGTCTTCACTTCTCCACCCCTAAATACTATTCAACCATCTGGATAAAAGTCAAACCCCACTTCCTTTAAAGGATCCTTAAACTCAATGTTAGCTTCACTTAGGATAAAAACATGTCTATTTCCAAAAAAGTATTTGCTATCTGGAACTGTCTCTATGATAGCTAACAAGCAAATTGTAACACTTTCTCTTGATTCTGGAACCCGTGGGGGGTGTATTTTCTGATTTTAGGGTATGTTTCTATCACTATTATGTATAGTAAGAGTACACTTTGTGGCCGTGAATAGGGTGCTTGTCTTGCATGTAGCTGACCCGAATGTGATTCCTGGCACCCCATATAGCACCATAAGCCCCCTCCAGAACTGACCCTTAACAAAGAGCCAAGAGTAAGCCCTGAGAACCTCTGGGTGTGGCCCAAAACAACCACAACAAACAAAGGAAAATCAGGGCACACTTTGTTCTTAATTAAGCACTTATTTCATTTTCCAAGTCAGCAGTAGTTCTCAGAGAATAGATGGTATAGATTCACATACAAGGAGCTTTGATCACGCTGGGGCTGCAGAACCATGCAGAGCTGAATTCTGGTAAAATATCTGAAAGAAATACAGTGAAGAAGCTTTAGACCTGAGGGTGGGTAGTAGGCTCAGTTGAGAACCATTTAATATTCAAAGAATTTCCATAAATGTTCATACAGAATATGATTGATTCTGTGAGGGCCACTTATGTTTGAAAGCCTTTCCTGCAAGTGTGATCAACTCTACCACAACAGAGCAAGTGAAAATGCCTAAGTAAAACCTGAGACTTTTATTATGTCATATCTACATGAGACAGCATTGGAAAAAATATGAAAACTAACTGTCCATGGAATATACCAGGAAATAACAAACAGTCTATAAGCAAACAGTCTTCGGTGAAGTTTACTGTTTGATTTCTAAAACTAGACAATTCACTGTGGAATTGGAAGATACCATTATGCCTTAGCAATCAATTAATTAGTTCTCAGTGGCTCATCAATCCTAGTTATTCAGGATTTAACCAGGAGTAATGGGAATAAATTAGGAAGAAAAATTTAGGTTGAATATCAGGAACATTTTCTTAATCATTAAATCAATTAGAAAACAGAATTTAAAACTGGATATTTAATGTGAGAGATGGAAGCAAGAAAAAGAAAGTACAACATCAAGAATAAATAAGAAATCACAAACTTAAAACGTTTTCTGTCATAATTAACACATCCTCCTATATTTGGGAAAAATGATAGTTTATGCTCCTATTCATTCAGAGCTTATTCTAAAATTCTCCAACATACTAAAATAAACAATTTAAGGGTCTTCAAGGCCAAAAGATTCTGCAGTAAAAAGTTTACCAACTCCAGAAATATTTGACATTATTTTTTTACTATCTTTAGAGAAAATAAGAGAATACTATCCACATACTGTTCTGAAATATAATCTTTCAAAACAGTTAAAGGATACCATGCAGGTTTTCACTATATTCCAATTCTATTGGAATATTCAATTCCAAGCAGTTTCTTTTCAATCCGGCCCAGGTATGCTGAACCAGAGACTCTCAGACATGGGGCAGAGCTGCTCCTTGCTCTCCCTGTGCCCAGCTGCTCGTGAGGCGCCCGGGAGGCATGGCGGGTTCTAGCCCTGGCCTGCCACCTCAGCAGAGCCTCACAACAAGCCAGACCACCCTCCACTACTCCATGGGGCCTGCCATTTTCCACATCCAGACTTCCCTCTCGTCACAACTCCACCCAGCAGACCGGCCGCGTGGTTCATCTATAAATGCTTTATTTAGAGGTGACTACAACAGTATGCCACCCGCACAGCAAGCCTGGCAAGCTGCTCGTGTAGTATTTGATATGCCAAATACCAGTAACATTTATATTAGGTCATTCCAGTGACCTAATATAATGGTTTGAGGCTCTCTATGTTCCTGGAGCAAGTGGATGCCTTTGGATTCTACTAGCATGAGACAGGACATATGGAGATATTACTGGTGCCCGCTCTAGCAAATAGATGATTAATGGGAAGATAGTGATAGTGATAGTGATTCAATTCCAAGGTTTTATTCTTTAATAAAACCCAATAGAACTAGGAAAGTGACAGAAAAGGGTGGGGGGGCACAAGAGCACAAGAATCACTTCCAACAGTGAGAAAAGAGGTTCCTTGGCCAACACTTGTAACTGATAATAAACAGAAATTCTAGATAGGGGCCAAAGCGATAGTTCAATGGAAGGGGCGATGCCTTGTATGAGACTGACCAGGTCTCCTTTCCAGCATCGCATATGGCACTCAACAAGCCAGGAGTGATGATGGAGCTCTGTGAGCCAGGAAGAAGAGCTGAGCACTGTTGGGTGTTGCCCCCCAAAGCAAAGCAAACAAAAAATAATTCTGGATAAAAATTGTGCTTTTAAAAATTCATTTCCCCCCTCTCTGTACATCAAAGAGTAAATATTTTCACTATTTAAGAACCCAGCTCAAAGAGGAGGAGAATTTGTAATGCATGTCTAAGGCCCTGGGTTTGATCTCAATACTGGAGAACAAAAGCAGACAAAGATCAAACAAAAATTCTAATTGTAAACCCTCCGCCACGTTAATCCAAATTTTATTTCAAGTTATATTTTAAACACATAAGTTGAGATAAAGTTACACTGAAAGGACAAAAGCCAAGAAAAAAAACATTGAAGGAAAAGGAAGAAAATCTGAGCACGTTTGCTGTGTATGTACCCAGAGCTCAGTTTGCACGTAGTAAAGGACAAGGACGAAAAGCAAGATCATGGTCCCTCCATCTAATAATGGGCAGAATAATAATAATGCATGAAATTGCAATTCACAGGGGCCAGGTGCTGTGGAACTGTGGGACCAGCAAATAGAGGATTTGCATGGATAAGGCCCTAGTTATACTCGAAAAGGAAATTGCAGAGACTGGGTAATGGCTCAAAGAGCTGAAATGCAAAGAGAGCCCCCAGTTCTATCCCCAGCACCACATGGTTCCCTGGACGCCAATGAATGTAGCCCTTCTCCATGAAAGGAGAAATCGTGATTCCTAATGCAATTGACCTTAGAGTGAGAGCAATCAAGAAACAAGCCTTTTTTCAAGGGAGTGGAAGGAAAATGGTTTATCTCAATTTTATGCTGAGTAAATGAGAAATCTTCCTTATAATCTGTAAACACACACTAATCCTCATAAAGTCTGCAGCCAAGATTTGTATTCCCTGAGGGACACCAAAACCCAGCAAGCCAGGAATTTAAACTGGTCTTGGGCTAAAGGTGCCCCCTGGCAGCCAACAGAATAAAATGCACTCTTCTCTGAAAGAAATCCATTATAAAAGGGATCTCAATAGCTGAAGTTCTAAGAAAAAGAATCACGTAAAAAAAATAAACAAACTTAAATCAATAAACGCTGAGTGACAGCCAGAAGAAACAACAGTCAGAAATTCATAACCAAATCCTGGTACTTGATACAAAACACAGAATGTGTGTATTTTTAAAATAATAACAAATTAGAAATATGAGCAAATAAGTAAACATATTGGAAACACCAAGAACCCAGAAGTAAAATGTTTAATACTTTCTCTTAAAAACTCAAAGAGTATGGGGCTGGAGCAATAGCCCAGCGGGAGGGGCGTTTGCCTTGCACTCGGAGGGCCTGTGTCAGCATGGGATCTATCCCGGCATCCCATATGGTCCCCGAGCACCGCCAGGAGTAATTCCTGAGTGCAGAGCCAGGAGTAACCCCTGAACATTGCCGGGTGTGACCCAAAAAAGCAAAAAAAAAAAAAAAAAAAATCAAAGAGTAGATCACTTTGGTAACCAAACTCTGGAAAGAGCACAAATAATCCTCTATACTCATAAACATGCTCTTGCATAAACCAATTCTACAAGGTTCCAGAATTGCTTTCTGTAAGCAATGGAATATGTCACCAGGGACTTTAATTTTAAGATTAGGTTTTAAAGAGATTTGGCCTGATGAGTAGGCCAAGGAGATAGTTCCACAGAACGGACACATGCCAGGTGCAATCGACAGCACCACCTGGTTTCCCAAGAACCACCAAGGGTGCCTCTTGAGCACACAAAATTAGCCTCCAAGCATCACTGATGTGGCTACCTGACTCCCCCAAGGGACCCGTGTAGGTGGTATACTCTCAGTAGAAGGCTCTCATCTCAAGCACTAGTGTGAAAATTTTAATGAAAACTTACCCAAGTAAGTTTTCTAGGAAGACAAAATTCAGTAGAAATTTAGCAGTCTTAAAAACAAATCTGATCTGAATACTGCACCTAAAATCTGAAAACACATATCCTTTCCAAGTCTGAGCAGAAAATCCACCAAAATTTGCTGCATACTTCACTTATTATGCAACTTTTCGAATTCTGAAGACTGAATCAAAGTTCTTCTTTTTTCAGTACATTTTGTTATCTTTTGGTGACTAAAGGATTTATCATATTCTCTGGCCACCATTCAAGTTATAAATTAATAACAAAAATAGAACTGAAATGTTTAAATGCTTGGGAATTAAAACCATTTCTTTAAAACTAATGATGGATCAAAGAAGACTTGCTGAAATAAATAACATTTATAACTGAATTGTGACAATAAATACCAAATTGCAAAATTTCAGAAGTTTTTGAGTAATAAAAATTAAATATATTCATTTAAATGTTGATATTAAAAAACAAAGCTTAATAATAACCTAAGTAAATATCAAACATGAGATACCAGAGGGGAGTACAGAAATAAAGCAAATAAAGTACAAAGCAGAAAATAATAAAGATAATAGCAAGAATAAATAAAATGCAAGACAACAAATTGAAACAGTTAACTAAAGGGTAATACAATAGGCCAACTCCTTACAATAAGGAAAATAAAATGAGAAATTAAGCAATATTATGAACAAATAAATATAAAACTACAGATGCTACAAATATTTAAAAGATAATAAAAGAAAAATATGAACAGCTTAATGCCAATAAATATGAAAACTTTGAGGAGGGAGAAAAATTCTGGTAAGACAGATACAGCATACCAAACTCAATTAAAAATAATTGTTTTTAACTCTCAGTAAGTTTATAACCGTTAAAGGTAGTTAAACAGTAGCTTAAAATTTGACCACAAAGGAAAAGCCCACACCAGAAAATTTGTCCAAGGGTAACACAAAACAATTAAGTAATTCCAATCACTTTTTAAGTAATTCCAATCACAAAGTGAGTTAGATAAACTCACTTTGTTAAACTACCATAACTTTGATTCTAAAACTCTGATGAAAACCATAAAGAATAATAAAATTCTAAATAGTGTGCCTAAAATAAAATAATAAATCCTAAATGCAGCAAACCAAATCCATCAGGGTATAAATAAGCTAATACATTTTAACTGAGTTGGTGTATCTCAGAAATGCTATTTATTTAACATTAGAAAATAAATTAATGTGACTCACCACATTAAACATTTCGAGGTGATAAAGTATTTTCTCAACATATTAAAAATGCACTTGATGTAATCCACCATCCATTAATAACAAAATTATCGATGAAATGTTTACAATAAATATTATCCTGAATGGTAAAGTGGTAAAGATCCTTGAGATACCCAGTTCTCGTCCACAGCAAGATTTTGACCACTTCTATTCATCACAGGAGCCCAGGCCTTAGATAGCAAATTATAGAAGATAAAGATATGTGTTAAAAAATGAATCTACTATTTTTCATACTGAAGGTACAGAACTAAGTGTACACAGCAAGTCTGCTGATTAAGAGAACCAATATACAAAAATGAATTTCATTAATTTCATCTATAAGAAATTTTGAACTATAGCGCCTTAATTTTAAAGAATCATTATGATAATAGATATAGGGAGAATAAGTTTTGAGTAACTAAAATGGAGTGTGTGTAAGATTCTGGAGATTATAAAACTTTACTGAGAAATATCAAAGTCATATGAGAAGTATGTCATTTTCATTGACAAATACTCAACTATATTGTATAAGGGTATCAACGTCTGCAATTTGCCTATAAATCAAAAAACTAATAAAATGATGATTTTAGTGAACCTTGAAATGTTGATAGTAGCATTTATATTTAAAAGAAAAGCTCCCAAAGGGAAACCAACAAATAAAAAAAGAGGGGGGCTGGATAGTCAATAGGGCAGGTAGGACACTTGCCTTGCACGCGGCTGACCTAGGTTCAATCCTCTGCAGCCCTTATGTCTTCTGAGCACTACAAGGAGTAATTCCTGAGTGTGGAGCCATAAATAAGCCCTGAATACAGCTAGGTATGGCCAATAAATCATCAATCAATCAACAACAATCATAAAAATACACTATGAATTATAAAATTAGACAGGATAAAACGGACACGTCAGAAAACAGATCAGTGGGGGAAAAGTATACAGACTTAGAACCACAAGTATTAACCAGCTTGAGTTCTGGCAGAAAAAATGTTGATTAATAAGGAAGCAATGAACTTGCTAAGATATTGATGTCTGGATTAGCATATGAAAAATTATACATTAAATAGTGTTGAAAATTCTTAAGACTGCTGTGTAGATAAAAAGTGCCTCAAGAAAGTATTTTTAAAATGCAAACTACAGGGTCCACATAGAACAAGGGTTTGTGTTGCATGGGGTCCATCCTCTTTCAGTCTCTGAAAACTGCATATGGTCCCCTGAGCAGCACCAGGAGCGATCTCCAGCACCTAGTCAGGAGCAAGCCCTGGGGACCACTGGCGCAACTCCAAAACAAACAAAAAGCTACTACACTGGGGAGAAAAATACCTGACAGATATCAAATTTTAAAACACCTGTACTCTTTTTTAATTTTTTGTTTGTTTTGTTAATTTTTGTTATACCACCATGAGATATACAGTAACAAAGATGTACATAATTAGGTCTCTGTCATACAGTATTCCAGCACCCATCCCTCCACCAGTGCCCCATTCCCACCACCAATGTCCCCACACTCCGGAGCTCCAACCCACCCCCAACCTGTCTCTATAGCAGGCACCATTTCTTTCTCTCTTTCTCTTTCTCTCTCTCTCTGTCTCTATTTCTCTCTCTCCTCCTCACACATTGCAGCTTGCCATACAGATATTTATGGTTTATCATGTAAGTCTCTGTGTACATTCAATGGTGAGTTCTAGTCTGACATTACCATTCCCGTTCCCCATCAGCCACCCCAGTTTGTTACACCTACAGTGATCATTACAGTGTATATATGTGCAGGACCCTGAGAAGGACCTGGTCCTAAATTTCATTATTACCTAAGTCAGTCACTCTGCAGCCACACACCAGCGCAGTTGTGGGTCTGGCCTGCCTCTTATCTGTATTTGGTGGCTGCGTGCTGGTCGCCCTGCCCACTGGGCATGGAGGTGGAAGGGCTGGGGGTGGGGGAGCCCATCCCTGCTCAAAGTCCAGCTGGTGTAGTCTCCTCCCCCGCCTCTGCTAGCCCTAGGAGTTATGTTGGACTCGGCCAGGGGCCAAGCCTTTACCGTCCTTCTGTGGCTCCATGGGCCTCTCCATGGGTCGGGCAGTGCAGCTGGGGGCCTGGTCTGCCTCTTATCTGCACCCGGACTAGTTTTTAGATATTTTAAATATTTTATTATACCACCGTGAGAATTAAAAAAGATTTTCATAAGATGTTCATGTTTGGGTTTCGGTCATACAGTGTTCCAGCACCCATCGCTCCATTTGTGCCCATTTCCCACCACCAATGTCCCCAATTCCCCTAACCTGCGTCTATGGCAGGTTCTTTCTCTCTCTCTACTCTCTCTCTCTGTCTCTCTCTGTCTTTCTGTCTCTGTCTCTATCTGTCTGCCTACCTGTCTGCCTGCCTGTCAGTCTGCCTGTCAGTCTGCCTGCCTGTCTATCTGTCTCTCTGTCTGCCTGCCTGCCTGTCTGTCTGTCTCTCTCTCAAAGGCATTAAAACAAAGTCTTTAAAAATAAAAGCCATCTAGCCCCAAATGGAGAAAAAGAAATCTGCAACATATATAAATAACAAAGGACTAGTATTCAGAAAATACAAAGGATTTCTTAAGCAAATTACACAGTTAGCTTTTTTTTCTACACACAAGAAAGGAAACGAAAAAGTCAATAAATATATTTCAAATGCTTTAATCTCATAAAATTGTGGAAAAACTAGTTCATGTAACTATGAAATGATACTTCAAATGCAGATTGGGAAATATTCTGACAAATTAAGAGTTGACAAGAGTCTGGGAGAAATAAAGATTCAGAGACACTATCTGAAATGCCAATGGGCAAACAGCACCCTAGCAACTAACTAGGGTTCATGCAGACGATGAGGCTGAAGGACGCACAGACTGTTGGGGGCAACTCCCCTCTGGGTGCGCAACTCAGAGGAACTTTTCACCAGCACCAAGAGCCGCACACAAGGATATTTATTGTGGCACTGTCTGATGTAGTAAAACACTGAAAGCAACCTAAATGGCTACCAACTCATATCTAAAAACAAACCGTAGCAGGCATAATCTATGCGATAAAAAATTACCACTGGATAAAGCGTAAGAATACACTATATTGAGGAGAATGATATGAAATTATGGAAGAATGTCTCTTGCATTCAACTTGCTTAACACTTACAAAGGGTAAAGCTAAACAATATGACTATTAGGATTGTTACGGACAACTATATTTAAGTTTTTATTAAAAGACAGAGCAAGATAAAAGACAATGTGGGTGGCAGGTGCCCGTGAGTAAAGAGGTCATGGGAGACCTCTTTACTCTCATATTTTACATTAGGACAGGGGCCATCTAAAGCCCAGGAGGAACGTGAACCGCTCCTGAAGCTCGTGTAACTCAGGTTCTTGACGCCTCGCATTCATTTGTCAATGTTTGTTTGTATCTACCTTATGTCCTTTCTTGTTTGTTTTGGGGCCACACCTGATGCTGCTTAGGGATTACTCCTGATGGTTCTCAGGGTGGCACAGGGTGCTGGAGACGGAACCCAGGCTGGCAGTGTGCAAGGCAAGAGCAGCACCGCTCCACTCTCTCTCCATCCCCTTACGCCCATTTATAAGACACAACTTGCCTGTCTACATCAGATCCATCCAAGAACAATTTAGCTAAGAAATCCATCATTAACGAGGCAGTAAAAACTGCAAAATAACTTTCAGTCTAGACTGGACGTGGTGCAGGTTAATGGTGAGACCACAGTCATGGAGTAGCTGGAACTTCACTGGAAATGGGAATGGTTTTCACCCTTTGTAGGACCTGACAGACCATTTTACTGCCACAACAGCATATGGGGGCCTCAAACCTTTACTTCAGGGTCTTGACAAGGAAGTCTGACCATCTTGTAGGTGGGCGGCCACGTGATCTTTTGACATCCCATGGGATCCAGTCCATAACAGCTCTAGTCCAGCAGTTGCCTCCAAATCGCATTACATGTACAGCCCATATGATTTTTGATGCCTTGGCAAATAAGACAGAGTCCCAGATTCTGGAGTAGCGATGGAGGTCAGAACTCCGATTCCTTCTCTCACTTGAGTGAGGTGTGATATTCCAAGCATAGCTCTTTGATTCCTCTCTGGGAGACCCGAATAGCATTCTCATACTGCTTTCGTAGGGCCCAGGTCTCTGAGGCATATGTTAATGCAGGGAGAACAGTGGAGTCAAAGAGATGTGCCCAGAGCCGGAGGTTCTTTGTTCTTTTGGCTATTTCTTCGATGCTTTTGAAGGCATTCCATGCCACTCTCTTCCTCCTGCGCAGCTCAGGTTTTAGGTCGTTCATCATGTTGATTTCTCGACCTAGGTACACATAACTGCTGCATTCAGAGATGTTTGTTCCATTGAGAGTGAATGGGGATATAAAGTCACCTTTATAATGGGGATATTAATGGGAAACCTTTAAGAGTGATATGAGGTAGAGCTTAAATCACATGTTCAATATCTGTTCACAAAAAAAAATTTCCCCCTTATAAGCTTTGCTCCTTTGTTCTACAGTAATGAACCTCCGTCAGTGAGTTAACATTCTATTGCCTACCTATATCTCTGCTACTCTTTGAAGTGCATGGGAAAATGAAGACCAAAATAAGCTGAGGGTTTACCTGGGATGTGAGTCCTCTTATCATCTTATCATCTTATTTTAAATTCCATGGCTGTCAAAGTAAATAAGGATGCAATTGCTAAAAGAGTTATACATCATAACAAGAAAATAATAAAATAGTGACTTTAACATACCCATAGCATGCACCAGAAATAAAGTCACCCAGCACTCCCCAGAGATTTACAGTTCTTGTTTTCCCTTTTTTCGTTTTTTTTTTTTTTTGTTTTTTTTGTAAAAAAAAAATACAAAAATACTGGCAATGCTCAGGGTTCCTCCTTGTTCTGCACTCAAGAATTACTCCTGATGATGCTCAGGGGACCATATGGCATGCCAGGGATTGAACTTGGGTCGGCCGTGCGTAAGGCAAATGCCCTACCTGTTGGTCTATGACTCCTGCCCCAGATTTTCAGTTCTTAAACTTCTGTTGAACAAGGACAAACCAGACATGCTGCTTCACCAAGAGCTCTGCCTTTTTAAAAAATGCAATCATGAAAAAATGCAACCATGTACAGGAAAACATAATTACTATGTGGCAGAGAATTAGAAATTTGTTTCCAGGTATTCTTGTTTATCCAAAAATATTCATTGAGTGTATGCAATTCGGTTGAAGCCCTTCCAGATATGCCACTGAATACAGCAGTTGTTCTCCTAGACTTCATGTCTACTGGGAGGAAAACAAGTGAGCAAGACATTGCAGGGGCAGTAAATTCTGTCAATAAAATAAATTTTAAAAAAGGGAGTCTAGGAAAGCAGGAACTCAGTAGTAAGGGGGTGCGCTAATATAGTATTAAGATTTCTGAGAAATGAATGCTTCATATTAATTCCAAAAGTAAAAAGTTTTTTATCTCCCTTTACAAAAAACTAAAACATAATAACAAAAGCATAAAGCATGTTGGCAAGCTGAGCCCTTCTTTTCTTTCATAAGTCCAGCCTTTTTACGCTTTCCCCTGTGCACTGCACCAGCAGAGAGCACTGAGCTTCCCAGAGAATGAGGCTTTCCTCTAAGCTTCTTTCTTTGCCTGAATTTTCCCACTGGGCCAGCAATTCCCAGACTATGATAGAACAAGCAATAAGAGCAGTGACTCTCTTTGAATGTGAAAATCTTTGGGGATCTGGAAAAAATGTCTCTCATATTCTATTTATCAAGAACACACTGAACCTACATTTAAGCACACACATAATGAAATATAAAATCCATAGCAGTGTATAAATAGAACAGCAATCAAATCAGTAAAAGCAATAGAAAAAAGGACCTGGACAATTTAATTTGTTTTTTTCTCCCCTAAAAATAGATTTTATGATCTAGGAGTCTGCATTAAGTTTTTGGAGTATGGAGTTGGATAATACACAGGAGATGCTGACTCAGCAACCTCATCATGTATGTGAGGATCTGAGGCACTAAGAGTTTAATAAGAGTTGTTCATATTCATGGGTATTGGATTTAATAACATCAGTGAACAACAATCGTTCATGGGAAGGGACTGAACAGAGCAGTTAAGAGTAACCCAGAACTGCGCTTTCACTGTATCACTGTCTTCCTGTTCATCATAGATTTGCTCAAGTGGGCACCAGTAACATCTCCATATGTCTCATGCTAGTAGAAGAAACCAAGGGCACCTGCTTGCTCCAGGAGCATAAAGAGCTTCAAACCATTCCATCAGGTCATGGAAATGAGGTATATAATTGTTATTGGTATTTGGCATATCAAATACGACACGGATAGCTTGCCAGGCTCTGTCATGCAGTGGCATACTCTTGTAGTCACCTCTGATCTCCAGCATTTATTGATGAACCGCATGGCTGCAGCCACGTGAGCCGGGCTGTGATAGTCTCTTCTACTGGGTGGAGTTCTGACAAGAGGGAAGTCCGGGTGTGGAAAATGGCAGCCCTCATGGAGTGGGGGTCATCTGGCTTCTTGTGAGGCTCTGCTGGGGTGGTGGGCCAGGGCTAGAACCGCCATCCCTCCCAGATACCTGGTGAGTGGCTGAGCACAGGGAGAGCCGGTAGCAGTTCTGCCCCATGTCTGTGAGTCTCTCATATCTTTACATTAGTTTTTTTTTATTTTCTGCATAAATACCCTGAAATCTTGTTTGGAGATAAAATGCCCCAAAATGATATCATACACCCACTATTTTTGATAGTGGGTATATGATATATACCTGGCCCAGGTATATATCATATATATATACCCGGATATATATCCGGCCCAGGTATGCTGGTCCAGAGACTCTCAGACATGGGGCAGAGCGGTTCCCTTGCTCTCCCTGTGCCCAGCCGTTCATGAGGCAGTCGGGAGGCATGGTGGGTTCCAGCCTTGGCCCACCACCCCGGCAGAACCTCACAACAAGCCAGACGACCCCCACCCACTCCATGGGCGCCGCCATTTTCCACATTGGACTTCCCTCTCATCAGAACTCCACCCAGCCGACCAGCCCATCACCGCCCGGATCATCGACACCCACCCTGGAGCAGTTTCTTCCTCAATCCGGCCCAGGTATGCTGGTCCAGAGACTCTCAGACATGGGGCAGAGCGGTTCCTTGCTCTCCCTGTGCCCAGCCGTTCATGAGGCAGTCGGGAGGCATGGTGGGTTCCAGCCTTGGCCCACCACCCCGGCAGAACCTCACAACAAGCCAGACGACCCCCCCACCCACTCCATGGGCGCCGCCATTTTCCACATTGGACTTCCCTCTCATCAGAACTCCACCCAGCCGACCAGCCCATCACAGCCCGGCTCGCGCGGCGCATAAGCGGCTGCTCGGTTCATCAATAAAGGCTTTATTTGGAGGTGTTTATAGAGTATGCCTCCCCGACGGCAAGCCTAGCAAGCTGCTCGTGTTGTATTTGATATGCCAAATGCCAGTAACAATTATATTAGATCATTCTCATGACCTAATATAATGGTTTGAGGCTCTTTATGTTCCTGTACCAAGCCGATGCCCTTGGCTCTACAGCATGTGACAGGACATATTGAGATATTACTGGTGCCCGCTCTAGCAAATAGATGATTAACGGGAAGATCGTGATCGTGATCGGTATATGATATATATATACAGAGAGGAAAAACACATCTACCCAGCATGACAGCACAGTGCGAGAGAAAAAAAGACGTGAATAAATGGGTTTCAGGGACCCAGAGACAGAACTATAAGGACTGTCACATTTAGTGAAGGAACGGGAAGAATGAAATCACCTGCCAGGTGAGAAACCTGTGTCCAACAACTCTCAAGTAGAATAATGGTAATAGCAATAGAACTAAGCAAAGCTCTTGGAGCAGAAGTTCTTCCTCCAAAGAGTGGAGAGACTGGCAACCTTCTTTAGGACACATGCTGTGTCCTTAAGACCTCAGGTCTGTGGTCCTGGAGCACAGACCCCAGGAGCTGTCCTCCACCAGCTCTCTGACAAGTGCTCGTCCCTCTCTGCTCACTAACCCAGTGAACATTTATTCTTCCAGTCTCAGCTAAAATACAATCCCTCAGAAACTTATTATTTAAAAAATAAAATCAATAAGCACAGCAAAAATAGTAGCAGTGGCAATAATCACAATAGCTACCAGTTACTGAGAGTCTAAGTGCTAGTTACTATGCCAACCACTCCGCTCCCATCAGTTCATAAGCCACAAGAAGTCATGAAGTGATTGCCAGTCCTGCATTTTATGGAGGCCATTGGACATCAGGGAATTTATCCAAGTTTATTCTGCTCAAAAGTGGCAGAACCAGAATTTGAATTCAGTGAGTATGATCCACAAGTACACCTAAAGTCTTAGCCATGAAGCTTCTCTGTGGCCTTTTCAGGCTTATGCGCATTGAACTGACCCTAAACTTCTTTGGGCTAACTCCAGGTCTTTCTAAGCCATGTTATAGCAGTAACCTATTCTATTCATTACTTTTTCACAAGACTCACATCTGCATGTATTAAGGTCTTCATAGCCAGGATTTAATTCAATGATTTAATTTAATATATGTGCCAAAGCCCAGAATTTCCTCCAACAAAGAGCAATTCCATGAATATTTGTGAATAAATGAATAAGTCAATGAATGGTCAGTAGTGGACCATCTATGTGAGCCTCCAGTCACTCTCTAATAAAGTGTTTCAGAAGGACTATGATGGATGTTTATGTCACACTCAGGGAACAAGTATTTGTGCCACCAGAAAAACAAAATTGGTCAAGAAACGGATTGGGTAAAAAGTAGAGGAGCCATGGTATAAATGCTGTGGTATCACTCTGCCATGGAGAGAGGTCATGCCGTACTGGAGTCACCAGGAGGTAGTTACGGCATCACTCTGCCACGGAGAGAGGTCATGCCGTACCAGAGTCACCAGGAGGTAGTAATGGCATCACTCTGCCACGGAGAGAGGTCATGCCGTGCGGAGTCACCAGGAGGTAGTTCACGGCATCACTCTGCCATGGAGAGAGGTCGTGCAGTACCGGAGTCACCAGGAGGTAGTTACGGCATCACTCTGCCATGGAGAGAGGTCGTGCAGTACCGGAGTCACCAGGAGGTAGTTACGGCATCACTGTGCCATGGAGAGAGGTCGTGCAGTACCGGAGTCACCAGGAGGTAGTTACGGGCATCACTCTGCCATGGAGAGAGATCGTGCAATACCTGAGTCACCAGGAGGTAGTTACAAAGCTGTTCCTGAGCAGGTTTCTAGCATACCATGTCCCACACCCTCCCCTCCACCAGTGAGCGTTTCCCGCCACCAATGTCCCCAGTTTCCCTCCTGCTATCACCCCCTCCCATGCCCCCAGAAGGCCCTCCCTTCTCTCTCTCTCTCTCTCTCTCTCTCTCTCTCTCTCTCTCTCTTCTCTCTCTCTCTCTCTCTCTCTCTCTCCTTTTAGGCATTCTGGTTTGCAGTATAGGCACTGAGAGGCCTTCATGTTTGGTCCTTTGCCCAGTTTGAGTGCACATCTCTCACTCAGAGTGAACGCTTCCAACCATCATTGTCACGGTGGCCCCTTCTCTATCCCAATCTCCCTCTCTCCCAGCACTTGAGGCGGGCTTCCAAAGTGGACCACTCTTCCTGGCCCTTTTTTCTATCTCATGTTCTTATCACAATTTCTTCCAACTGGGAAATGGCTTGGACTTAATACTGCCCTTCAATACATACACAGCGAGAATATTTTATGCAGATAGATAAATATTCAGGAATCACTAATTGTTCAGTCAGCTGTCCTCTGTAAACCTAATCTGCACTCAGATTTATCACTGTTTGAATCAATTCCTTCAACCAGGTATTCAGGTATTCTAACTATAGAGAAATGGACTCAAGAGAGAGGAAAGTAACAGCAGGTCAGGGCAAGAGGCAGCAGCCTCAGGTATATGGGTGATGTGAGAGTGTTGCATAACTTATATCCAAAGCACAGGCTCAGCAACACTAAAACATGAGATGAACCGGCAACCACAGAACTCTGAAATGTGCCCATCAGGGGCAGTGGTGGTGGTTTGGGTGGGGGGGGTTGTCAGGAGGGAGAGCAAGGAGACACTGGCAAAGAGAAGCTGATGCTGCTGGTGGGATCAGTGTTGAAATATTGTTTACCTAAAACTCAACTACCAATAACTTCACAAATCACAGTTACTTAAATGAAATTTTTAAAAAAATTAATTAAAAGAAATAGAATCAAGTAGAAGCAGATAGAAAAAGCAACTTGGTACATCTGCAAACTCTCTCCTGAGAGTTTTTTTATGCATTTTTGTCTTCCTGCTGTCCCTTTTCCATTTTAATTTAGAGCTCATAGTTCTGATCAGATTAGCAGCAGACCATGCTGAAAGAACCTTAGCTCAGCACCACGGGTCTGTCGCTTGCAGGGACACTGTATGGGCCATATACCATGTCCTTTCCTAAACTCTCTATTGCTTCACATTTTATTCCTGCACTAAAATTGGCCTTTAGTTCAAAGACCTCATTTTGCAGTACCTGTTGCCTTAATAACTAGAAAATCCAGTTCAGCCAAGGGCCAGACATTCCCCACGCATTGTTCTCATGCAGTAAATAATCGGGTAGCAAAGAGGTATCTTTGCAGATTTCAATTTTCTGATATATTAACTCCAGAAGAGAAGGGATGCCTATGTGAAATACATTTTGTGTATACATTTCAACAGAATGAAACAGTTGTACTGCACTTACTCTATATAAAAAGGAAACAGTATGTTTAATAAAACTGACTTTCACATGACTTTCTGTTTGAAAGATGGTATGGATTTCTGCCTTTCAGATTTGGCTTTCTATGAGGAGGAAGAGAAAAGCTCCCCATCCTTTTCTGACTTGCTTTACTCTTGACAGTGTCATGCTTTAAAATCAGATTTCTCTAAAGTGAAATCACAGGTCTTCCATTTAGTTGTGATATGACCTTGAGCAAGTTCAGTTCGTTACCTATAAAATAAGAATACGACTATCTGGCAGCGATCTGGAGGAGCAAGGAAGGTTTTAGAATCTCCAGGAATCTTTATTTCTTCTTTATTGAAGAAAGTAGAGTAGGACCAGGTGATATCAGGGATCTTTAAATAGTTTTAGAGTATCTAAGTGGTATTTAGTAGTATTCAGTAAACATAAGTAGACAATGTTATTTTCAATTTTTATGACAAGCAATATAGTACTTGAAGTTCAGATTTGCTTCCAAACTGAACTATATGAATTTCAGCATTGAAAACAATTCTTATTTTCCCCCAACTTGACTATCAGATTTATAAGAGTGGGGTTTTATCTTTATCGTATTCTCTAAGCACCCGATATTGCTGCAGAGGTTTCAAACCTGTCAGTAACAGTTTGGTCTCTTGCATAATTTACTTTGATACTGACCACAAACCAAACAGAATATCACCTACAGTTTGAACTAATCAATCTTCTATTCCCTTTGTAAAGAGATGATGGATGAATTTTTAAGAAGACAAGATTAAAAGGTGTGGCCCCAAATGAATCTCACCTCTTGATTCAAACATGCGTGTCTACACAGATACTCAGAGAACTTACAGATGGCTTCAGACATGTGTCTACACAGTTACTCAGAGAACTTGCAGATAGGTTCAGACATGTGTCTCTACATATATACTCAGAGAACTTGCAGATGTTTTCAGACATGTGTCTCTACATAGATACTCAGAATACTTAAAGGTGGGTTCAGACATATCAGACATGTGTCTTTCCACAGATACTCAGAGAACTTGCAGATGGGTTCAGACATGTGTCTTTACACAGATACTCAGAGAACTTAGAGATGGGTTCAGACGTATGTCTCTAAACAGATACACCAAGAACTTACAGACAGACTAAAGCAGCAATAGTATAGCTGAGGAAACCTGCAGTGAAAAGTTCCATATAATTGAATAGAAGCAAGTGATTGTCATCTGGATTTATAAAAACAGGGAAGAAAAGTGAACTATGAGCACTGATCTTGAAACTAATCTATGGAAATATTCTTGAATATATAAATATTTTCCCCACAGTACTGTACAGATACATGGAGCAGAGCCGCTACCAGCTCTCCCTGTGCTCTGCTGATCATGACACATCCGGGAGGGAGGGCAAGTTCTGGCCCTGGCCCACTATCCCAATAGAGCCTTGAAAAAACTCAGAGGAGCCCCTGCACCATGATGGTAGCCATTTCCAATATCCGGACTTCACAGCTTGTCAGAGCTCCACCTAAGAGAAAAGCTGATCTATAGAGAAGCCTATTTCAAGTCCAGATATGCCCAAACTAGAGACACAGATATACGGGAGAAGAGCCACTACTGGCTCTCCCTGTTGCACGCAGCTGCTTTGTGGCCACACGATTCATCAATAAATGAGTGAACTGAGAGCCTACCTACTACCGAGTGTATCCCACTGGCATGGCAGAGCCTGGCAAGCTACCTGTGTCATATTCAATATGCCAAGAACAGTAGTGATGATGGACCTCATTCCCATGACCTGAACAAATGGTTTAGGTTATTTGTGTTCCTGTAGCAAAAGATGCCCTAGGACTACACTAGCATGTGACAGGGCTGAATGGAGATGGTACTGGTACCCACTTGAGCAAATCAATGAACAATGGGAAACAGGTGATACAAGTGATATAGATATTTTTAACAGTAGCTTCTGAGCACTTAGGAAAGGAAGTGGTAAACTCAGCATGAAATCACTAAGAATACTCTGTCAAACTAACCTCATTTCCTACTTACAGTTACTACACTGGAAGAGCTGAGAAATAGAGTAGAAATAGTGTACCTAGATTTCAGAAAAGCTTTCGACAAATGCCTTCATGATACTCTGGAGGGCAAGTTTAGGGAAAAGAACACTGAATGGTATGAAGACTGCACAAACTGTAATCAATAAAATATTAGTATTCAAAAGGAACTCTTTAATGAGTCATAGTAAATTCAACTAAACATTTTCAGTTTTATTAGCTCTGGGTCACACACCTGGGACAGTGCTAAGGGCTTAACCCTGCCTCTTTGCTCAGATCACTGTTAATGGTATTCGGGGACCAAAAGGGATGCAGGGAGCCAAAGGTTGGCTGCAATGCAAAGTAAACACCCTAATCCCTATACTTTCTCTTTGGTCCAAAATATCTTAATTTTATTAACTTTTCACCAAGTCTCTTAATGCTACACACTATGTCAAGGACTACTTATTTAATGGCACAAACAATGTAGAAACCCATTTTGGAAGCAGCAACCTTCAAGTGATCCACTTGTTCTATTTGACTTTCAAAAGTATCACTTCACTTGTATCACTTGTCTTCCTGTTGTTCATCGATTTGCTTGAGCAGGCACCAGTAACATCTCCATATATCCTGTCATAAGCAAGTGTAGCCCAAGAGCACCTGCTTGCTCCAAGAACATAAAGAGCCTCAAACCATTCCTTCAGGTCATGGGAATGAGGTCCATAATTGTTACTGGTTTTTGGCATTTCAAATACAATACGGGTACCTTGCCAGGCTCTGCCATGTAGGTGGTACACTCTCAGTAGTAGGCTCTCATCTCGAACATTTATTGATGAACCTCAACGAGGAGAGATCAGCTTTTCTCTTGAGTGGAGCTCTGAGGAGCTGTGGAGTACAGATGTTGAGAATGACTGACTTCATGTTGTGGGGTTCTTGTTAGGCTCACTGGGATTATGGGCCATGGCTAGAACCTTCCTAGAACTGTATACAGTGTATAAATGTGAAAGATCCTGGGAAGGACCTCGTCCTAACATCCAGTACTATTTAAGAAAGTTGCACGGCCGCTGTGGCCACGTGCCAGTGGAGCTGTTGGTCTAGAGTGTCTCTCTTCTGGGGTTGCTGACTGTGGAGGTTGGAAGCTCACAACCACACCTGCCCACATGGAGGTGGAGGAATGGGAGGAGCAGCCCAAATCCCCGCTCCAAGTTCAGCCAGTGTGGCCCTCCCCAGCACGTGTGAGCAAACCCTTGGAACTATGTTGGACCTGGCCAGGGGCTGGCCGAGCCCTTTTACTGCCCTCCAGAACTCCCTGGGCTGCTTCCACCTGGGGCTCAGGAGCACAGCTGTGGGTCTAGAGTGTCTCTCTTCGGAGCTTTCAAAAGTACCCAAGTAAACTGAGATACTTGCCATACATGTGAAGTGACTAAAACCCTGAGACATACATCAACATGTAATGTGTCCACAAGGAAACAACAGTTCAGCTCCTTTCTATGTTCACTGTATTCATTTCAGGCTCTATGAACTAAGAGAGTATGGAGTGAACCCTGAGAGAAGTCATGAGGATAACGAAAAGACACCAATAAAATCAAGTAAGAAGTGTGGGTGAGAAGCTGAGAAGAGAGAACGCACAACTGAGTCAGGAGTATGAACTGTGACAAAACCCAAGGGTGAGGGCTGGAATCCATAGCCTATCACCTCAATCTTTCTAATCAGATTCTAATCTCATAAAGCAAAGATTCTGTAACTACCCTTGGTTATCTACTTCATAATTCAATTATAAACACTGTATTTTTTCAATGTATTTTAAACCATAAAATAGAGTAAACGAAGTGCAGAGAAAGTGAGACACAACACTCATATACCACTTCACCCAAATTTACCTAACGCAAACATGGAAGAAAATGAAATAATAGATGTAGCAATCTTTTCTTGTTTCATCAGCAATAGCATAATCGTAAACACTATCTGGTATATCCTAGCCACGTATTTTATTTATGTCTTATGTATATCCGTAAGTTATTTGTATTATTGTAAGGAAACAACGTTAACGAAGTTCAGTATATAAGATGATGACATCTTGGGGTGAATGATAAATAAAATCATCAAGGAAATTCCAAAATAGAATGAACCACTGGTGTTCATCCTATCACAATCCTCCTTCTTTTGTAAATAACCTCAGAATATGATCTTTGATGTAATCATTTAGCATTTATTAAAATTAAGGTAATGTTGGCTTACTACATTTTATGTACTTTGTAAATATAAATTCCTGCTTCCTCAAATATTTGTTACCACACGAAACCTCTTACCAGAGAACTGATAATACTGACCCAAACTCCACCAAACCCCTGTCCACTCCCAACAATCTCTTCGTTCTGCAGTCAGAATCCAACAGTTTTTGTTTTGCCCTAATTTTCTGTTACTTTGCTTTGTTTCTAATAAATAAATATTTAAAGATTTAAAGACCAAGTAGATTTTAATCATATTTAGAGAATATTTGTAACATGACATATTAATCATTATAAAATGTACTATACTAGTAATATCACAAATGACAACATAATATAGCCTCCTCTGAAAATGTTAAAATTCACATTATTGTTGTGTTTTGTATGTGGGATTTTTGGTTTGATACCTAAGCACCACTAAGAGTATGCCTCTCCCTAAAGTATATGTTCTTACATGTAAATATATTCTTTTTAATTAAAATGTATAACTATAAACAAGAGTATTATCTGAATAGTTCAGCCTTTATTATCTAGTTCATTTTTTCTTCTTTCATCTTCCTCCATTTCCTTGGGAAAAAAGTGTATGGGGTAATAAGATGGTGAATTCTACTCCTATTTCATAAGGATCAAAATATAAACTTAACTTTTCCATCATCTCCCAGAAATATTCCACCAAAATATTTCGTAAAATGATACTAGCCAAGCTAGATTTCGGGCACCTCTCATCAGATTAATGCAGTCAAGTCAGTCTATTGCATTTCAAAAGATGCTTGTTCCAGTTGCTAATGATGTTTTGTTTTGTGTAACTGATTCATCTTTTGCCTTTTACCTTAAGCCATTGAAATAAACACTGGACAGATAAAGAATAAGCAACAGAGACAGAACAATGTAAGATCTTAGATCTTAATTATCAAGAGGAACGATCAAGATGTAAATGAGCCTGATAGTAAAATTACAAAGTTGTAACAAAGTTGTCCTTACAAAGCTGTTTTGCCCTCTGAGCCAAGTGGTTCATAGACCTGAGTATGTATCAGAATCACAGTCTGGTTTATTATAAAAGGGACAGAAGAGCCAGCCCTAGAGTTTGTATTTTATATGTAGCTATGGGATGAGCTTGAGAACATGCCTTTATAACAAATTCCCAGAGGGGTGATGCGGGGCCACCAGGGAGCACACTGGGAGAAGCTCTGCTCTGGGAGACTGTCCCTGAAACCTTTCACTGAGTGCATTGATTCTCCCTGAGTCTCCATGTCCCCTGGTTTTATCTCTGGGTACAAAATATAGTGGCTGATGTACACATCTAGCTTTGGCAGACCTGGGGTGACCTGAAACAAGCCCATGTCTATTTTAATATTGCATCCCACCAGCCACAGCTCAAGGGTACATGGGTGAAGAGCGGTATATGACTAATAATTATGCATCGACTGGCATTGATTGATCCCTAAATATACCAAAATGCAGTTTTTGAGGGAGAAGAGAGTGTGTATGTGCATGCATGCCATACATTTGTTATTTGATGTTCTCAAAGAAATGATAAGGAAAATTATGTGTATTCAGGGGGAAAAAGAACATTAGGAGACAAGAAATGCCTAATGAAAAAGAAAATAAGAAATTAGAATTTGAAATTCATTCCAGCGAGTGTGGTATAGGATGGGAATAAATATTTTAGAAAGATCACAGTAATAAAATTGTACAAATGGTTTCAGCTTTGTCGATATGCTCTTTGGCCCAAAAAGCATTTTAATACTCTATCCTATGTAGCTGGTAAAACTGAGAATCACCCCAATTTACCTGCAGTGTAGCTGAGGGCATACCAGAGATTAGAGAGATCAACCATATCCTAAACAAAAAAGGGAAGAAAAAAAATAGAAAAGACCTAGAAGGTCATTTGGTTCCTAGTCTCTGGACTAGTGGAATATTAAATAAAGTAACAGAAAAATTATGGAAATATACTCAAGGAAGCTGAAGTCTCTGATCCTCTCATTTTATTGCCTCACGAAGTTCAAGGGTTTATTGTCAACTTATTGTCGAAGCCTCTATTCATCAAAAGCAAAATATTCCCCATAGGCTGTATTAGAAATGGAAATAAAAATCGCAAAGTAAAAAGTTGATTTTTGTGGTATTAAATGGCTCGCATTTTTCTGTATTCATGAATTTCTGCTCTGTGACTGCACTTATTCAAAATATTAAAATGACCTTCAGGCCAACCCCTTTACTTAAGAGTGAAGGGGGAGAGAAAATTACTAGAAGTTGACCATTACAGAAATTACTTGCAAGGCATTTTTCTTTGATAGCTGCAGTTTCACTCATATTATCATCCTTTTCTGTTGACAAGTTTCTAAGATTTTAATCTTGGATTGGAAATGTTACCCTATCAGAAAGGGCTTATATTGTCAGGAGGCGGTGCTGCTGTGGAATACAGAATCGTATATGAGGGCTCTTGTTGTATTGAAAAATATACCATTGCCAGGAAAGGCATTTAAACGTTTAGTCGGCCTGCTCATAAATCACTTTCAATGTGTTCAGGTTCGCAGACAACAGATTGAAACTTCCTTATTTCTTTTATGATAGCAGCGTCATTTGCATTGCTGAACTTGGGGTTATGTGGGCAATTTTGGATGAATCCTTGCTTTGGAAGCTGTAGAACGCTGCGATTAAATTTCACCCTGGTTTGGAATTCAAAGTGAAAATTTTGTGAGAATATGTTTAATCTAAAGTGTGTCTGACTTTTTTAAGAAGTGGTCAGATTGACAGTTTGGGTTTACAAATGGAAGCAAGTGGTCTTCAGCACAGGAGTAACATGGGCTTTAAGAGAGCAGGCGATGTTTATTTAAATCCACAGATTGAGAAACATATTCAAAGTACTTTTAAAATTTCTAACTAGTAGTCTTCCTAGACAGACTTGTTATTCTTTCTCTTTCTGATTATTTTCTCTTCTTTAAATACATAGACAATTTTCTACTCCCTCACAATCAAAATATTTTAAAACTCTCTCTGACATCTGTTTAACCAGAGATTCACACTACAGGGTTTTATTCTTATGGTCTTCTTATATAGTGCTAACATTAGTAGCCCTGCCTTCTACTGACCACCTATAATTGGTGTAGACCTCAATTTCCCAAGAATAAAGAAAGAAAAAGAAAGAAAAGTTAGTAAGCCTGTGGGTTAAGGATCAAACAGGTAGAAATATGAAGCAATAAAACACTTTCAAGAAGTATGCTTGACGATTCAAAAGAATAATAAAAAATGAATCACAGGTATACAAATTTGAAACATAGTTTTCCCAATTATTCCAGATGAAAGAATAAGTGCAGTTAGGTGCAGAGTTCGCTAGGAGGAGGCAATCTCTTAAATCATACTAGAAGTAATTCCCAATGCATTTCACATTTGTAAAAAAAACACAGGTACAAAACAATATATTGCCGTTTAAAGAGAAATAGGTTAATTGTGATAAATTAAATATCTACTTGAAGCGATGCATCCTGATAAAGAAATGTATCTTTGTATAAAGAAATAAAATTTTCATACTTGAGGACTCTTGCGTCTTTGTGTAGATTCATGCACATAAGAAATAAACCTCTGATCAGATTGGCTTAAACTTCTACATCTTAATTCTAAATTCTAAGGTAATGACTTGAGGAGTAGTTCAGACATGTAAAGAACGGGGCCGGAGCAATAGTCCAGCGGTAGGGTGTTTGCCTTGCAAACAGCCGGCCCATGCGGGCCAGAGTTTGATCCCAGCATCCCATATGGTCCCCCAAGCACCACCAGGAGTAATTCCTAAGTGCAGAGCCAGGAGAAACCCCTGAGCATTGCCAGATGTGACCCAAAAAAAGAAAAAAAAAAGACTTGCAAAGAACCAGGTCATATATGAACAGGTATCTGTTAACACCATAAATTAACCCAAGAATTACAGGGACCTGAAACTACAGGGATAAAGTGGGATGTTCCTAGTAAAGTGCAGAAAGTCTAGATGCCAACATCAAATGCCTGTTGAGGTTGGAAAGAACACACACACTGATGGCAGCCCTATCTCAGGCATCTGAACAGAACAGTAATAGAATGTGATTGCGTTTTTGGACACACTGATCTGAGTGCACTACAGACCATTAGGAGTCAAGAGGGTGAAGTCCTACAGGAAACAGAGAGATCAGTTAGGAGTCTAGTAGGAACTCACAAGAAATGTTGAAGTGAAAAAAATTAGAGTATAATTTCATAGTCATTTAAGGAAAAAATTGGCAGGAACTGGGGACTGACCAGACTTAAGACAGGAACAAAGAACAAATCTCAACCTCTGAGATGTGTCAGGATTATTAATTGGTGGGAATAGATAAAAGAGTGAGTGAAACTAGGTTTATCTCACAGTGTGAACTACTTAGACCTATTAAAAATAAGGTTCATAAGAAATAGATTAGTTAGAAAGAGCTCATAGAAAAGGACGCAATCAATAGGAACATTGCATTAGGGAATAGTCTAATACACACCCAGACTTCTCCCTAAATAGCTCCACTTCTCAGTATATATTAGGAAACTGATTGAGGATCAAATGCGCTCTGTGTTAGGGGTTAACAATGAATGTAGTAAAAGTACAATCACAAGAGTGAAAAGAGGAATGAAGGAGATCTAGAGTTCGTCGGCCTTACCGGGGAGCTGCTGGGGTCCCCAACAATATCAGGAAACGAGTTCCTTTCTACCCCTGAAGCCAGCGGAGAATGGATAAAAAATTCAGGACTTCAGCACAGTTCTAAAAAGGCTTTTACTAAAACAAGCTCTGCTACTGCAATCCAAAATAATTAGATTCCCCAGACCTCTTGGTCTGAACTTTGACCATGTACGAGGGCCCAAGACTCCCACCAAAGTGGATCCCTGTACCTCAAGTCAGTCCCCATATATCAAAAGTAATCCTAATCTTCAGGGACGTGTCAACAAAGATCAGGAAATCAACTTCCAGGTGTAGACCTTGTTTCAGGTCTAAACAAATGATTATGCCAAGAACAAACATCTTTCCCTGAGATTATCTCTTATGTCAAAACACTGGAGAGTAGAGAGATCTGGCATAAAGAAATGCTTCTCAATGGATGTATATTCATGGGGAGAAACACATTATAATTTCATGGATTTCATGTAATCTAGATGGTACCCACAAGGCCCGTCTATTTTTCTTCTGCACCAAGGTGATTCTAAGTGTCCCCAGCAGAGCCTCACAACAAGCCATATGACCCCCGACTCCATGATGCCTCCATCTAACACATCCAAACTTCCCTCTCATCACAACTCCACCCAGCAGACCAGACTATCACAGCCCAGATCATCCACACCCACCCTGCAGCATTTTTTTTTTCAATCCGGCCCAGGTATGCTGAACCAGAGACTCTCAGACATGGGGCAGAGCTGCTCCTTGCTCTCCCTGTGCCCAGGCGCTCATGAGGCGCCCGGGAGGCATGGCGGGTTCTAGCCCTGGCCTGCCACCCCAGCAGAGCCTCACAATAAGCCAGACGACCCCAGACTCCATGGGGACTGCCATCTTCTACATCTGGACTTCCCTCTCGTCACAACTCCACCCAGTAGACCAGACTATCACAGCCCGGCTCGCTGCCACTAGTGGCCGTGCGGTTCATCAATAAATGCTTTATTCAGAGGTGACTACAAGAGTATGCCACCCGCACAGGAAGCCTGGCAAGCTGCTTGTGTCGTACTTGATATGCCAAATACCAGTAACATTTATATTAGGTCATTCCCAATCTGCCAACGGTACTCATCAATACACTAGCTTGGTACTTCACATGCTACCTGTCCAAATGCAAGGTGCCCTCCCAATGGAAAACCAGCAGGACAGTTCTACTGTTCAAGAAGGGAGACATTCATGACATCGGCAACTATCACCCCATCTGCCTGTTGTCCTTCATCTACATGCTGTTTACATGAGTCATCTTGAACAGGATTAGCAGAATACTAAATGAAGGACAATTATGCGAGCAAGCAGGCTTCCGGAAAGGATTCAGCACAATCAACCATATCCACACAGTAACCAAGCTCATTGAGGTTTGTAGGGAGTACAAGATGCCACTCTGTCTCACGTTCATTGATTTACAGAAAGCCTTTGATTCTGTGGAGACTGAAGCAGTCATCAAAGCCCTAGTCAAACAGGGTGTTCAAGCCCAATACATCAAGATCCTTCGTGAGCTGTATTACGGATTCACCACCAGGATCTCACCATTCTACACTACTAAACATATATGCACCCAACGGGGGCCAGCAAAATACATAAAACAACTGCTAAGAGACCTCAAAGAAGACATTAACAGTAGCACAAAATAGTTGGAGACTTCAACACTGCTCTATCAACGATGGATAGATCAACAAGACTGAAACTCACCAAGCAAATATTGGCCCTGAAGGAAGAAATGGAAGAAAGAGAACTAGTGGATATATACAGGGCATTTCATGCCAAAAAAGCTGAATACACATTTTTCTCTAGTGCACATGGAACATTCTCCAAGATAGACCACATGCTGAGCCACAAAGCATACCTCAATAAAATAAAAAAGATAGAAATTGTGTCAGCTATCTTTTCAGACCATGATGCACTGAAAATGGAAGTTAACCGTACACAGAAACAGGGAGTCAAACCAAACACCTGGAAACTGAACAGCTCACTCCTGAACAACAAATGGGTCATAGAAGAAATCAAACAGGAAATCCAAAGATTTTTGGAAACAAATGAAAATGAAGACACCAACTATAAGAACTTGTGGGACACGGCAAAAGCCGTGTTAAGAGGGAAGTTTATAGCTCTGCAAGCATTCATCAGGAAACAAGAAAGGGCCCACATAAATAACCTGACTACACAGCTGAAGACATTAGAAAAAGACCAACAGAAGGAGCCCAACCCAGGCAGAAAAAAAGGAAATAATAAAACTTAGAGAGGAAAACCATGAGTTGGCAACCAAAAAAACAATCCAAAAGATTAATGAAACCAAGAGCTGGTTTTTTGAAAAAATAAACAAGATTGACAAACCATTGGCAAGACTTGTAAAGACAGGGAAAGAGAGAACCAAATAAACAGAATCAGAAATAAAAAGGGTGACATCACAACAGAAACCACAGAAATCCAAAAGATCATCAGAGATTACTTTGAGAGCCTGTATGCCTTGAAACATGAGATTCTAGAAGAAATGGATCAATTCCTAAAGTCCTATAACCTCCCACGGCTGAAACAAGAAGACCTCCAATACCTGAATAAGCCTATCACCATTGAGGAAATAGAAACAGTAATTAAAAGTCTTCCCAAACACAAAAGCCCAGGTCCAGACGGATTCCCAAGGTGAACTCTACCAAACCTTTAAGGAGGACCTACTGCCAATACTTTTCAAGCTCTTCCAGGAAATAGAAGAAACAGAAACACTCCCAAATAGCTTCTATGCGGCACATATCACCCTGATACCCAAGCAGGGAGAGACAACACAAGGAAAGAAAACTACAGACCAATATTCCTGATGAACACGGATGCTAAAATCTTCAACAAAATACTAGCAAACAGAATCCAAAGACTCATCAAGAAGATTATACATCATGACCAAGTAAGATTCATCCCGGGTATGCAAGGATGGTTCAACATTCGCAAAGTCAATCAACGTAATACATCATATCAATAAGAGAAAAAATAAAAACCATATGATCCTATCAATAGACGCAGAAAAAGCATTTGACAAGATCCAGCACCTGTTCATGATTAAAACCCTCCAGAAAATGGGAATTGAAGGGACTTTCCTCAAGATAGTTACAGCCATCTACCAAAAGCCCACAGCGAGCATCCTTCTAAATGGGGAAAAGTTGAAAGCCTTCCCCCTGAGATCAGGGACAAGACAAGGTTGCCCACTCTCACCTCTTTTATTCAGCATAGTACTGGAAGTACTTGCCATAGCAATCAGAGAAGAAAAGGACATCAAGGGCATCCAGATAGGCAAGGAAGAAGTCAAGCTATCATTATTTGCAGATGACATGATATTATACCTAGAGAACCCTAAACTCTCTACCAAAAAACTCCTAGAAACAATAGATGCATATAGTAGAGTGGCAGGTTACAAAATCAACACCCAAAGGTCGGTGGCTTTCCCATATACAAATAATGAAAGAGAAGAAAGGGATATTAAGGAAACAATTCCAATCACAATTGTGCCACAGAAAATCAAATACCTAGGAATCAACTGACCCAAGTTTGTAAAGGACCTGTACAAAAGAAAACTACAAGACATTGCCCAAGAGATAAAAGAGGACACAAGGAAATGGAAACATATTCCTGCTCATGGATGGGGAGAATCAACATTGTCAAAATGGTAATACTCCCTAGAGCTCTGTACAGATTCAATGCAGTCCCTATAAGGATACCCATGCCATTCTTCAAAGAAATTGACCAAACGCTCCTGAAATTTGTGTGGAACAATAAACCCCCAAGGATAGCTAAAGCAATCCTCGGGAAAAAGAAGATGGGAGGCATCACCTTTCCCAACTTCAAACTGTACTACAATGCAGTAGTAATTAAAACAGCATGGTATTGGAATAAAAACAGACCTGTGGACCTATGGAATAGAATTGAGTATTCTGACACCAACCAACCTCAAACACATGATCATTTAATCTTTGATAAAGGTGCAACGAGTCTAAAATGGAGTAAGGAAAGCCTCTTCAACAAGTGGTGCTGGGAAAACTGGGCAGCAACATGTAAAAAAATGAATTTGGACCTGTGTCTAACACCATGCACAAAAATCAGATCAAAATGGATTAAAGATCTCAATATCAGACTTGAATCCATAAAGTACATTGAAGAAAATATAGGAAAAACCCTCCACGACATTTAAGCTAAAGGCATCTTCAAAGGTGAAACATCACTAACAAAGCAACTAGAAGAAAAGACAAACATATGGGACTACATGAAACTAAAAAGCTTCTGCACCTCAAAAGAAACAGTGACTAAGATACAAAAGTAATCCACAGAATGGGAAAGAATATTCACCCAATACCCATCTGATAAGGGGTTAATATCCAGGATATATCAGGCACTGGTAGAACTTTACAAGAAGAAAACAAACAACCCCATCAAAAAATGGGGAGAAGAAATGAACAGAAACTTCAGCAAGGAAGAAATTCAAATGGCCAAAAAACATATGAAAAAATGCTCATCATCACTAATCATCAGAGAGATGCAAATCAAAACAACAGTGAGATATCACTTTACACCACAGAAACTGGCACATATTCAAAAGAGCAAGAACAACAAGTGCTGGCGTGGATGTGGGGAAAAGGGCACACTCATCCATTGTTGGTGGGAATGCCGGCTGGTACAGCCTTTTTGGAAAACAATATGGATATTCCTCCAAAGACTAGAAATTGAACTCCCATTTGACCCAGCCATACCACTCCTGGGAATCTACTCTGGAAAACCAAAAAATATGCAGCGGAAACACCATCCCTACTTTTATGTTCATAGCAGCAGTATTCACAATAGCCATAATCTGGAAGCAACCAGAGTGCCCGAAAATCGATGATTGGATAAAAAAGCTTTGGTACATCTGCACAATGGAGTACTATGCAGCTGTTAGGAAAAATGAAGTTATAAAATTTGCCTATAAATGTATGGACATGGAGAAGATTATGTTAATCGAAATTAGCCAGAAGGAGAGAGACAGATACAGAATGACTGCATTTATCTGCCAAACACAAATATATATGTACATATTATGATACCAATATCCAAGGTCAAGTGAAACATATATCAGGAGGTCTTGTCAAAGGTGGAAATTATCACAAACGTGTGGGAGTCAGAGGCTAGGTAAGACAGAAAATGGAACAGTGTGCTAACAATTGTCGAGGGTACTAATGCCAACATAGAACTGAGCATTAAATACAGGCAAAAAGATAAAAAAAAATGTCGACAGGGTTAATACCAACCTAGAACTGAGCATTAAATACAGGCAAAAAATTGCACATGATGGCCTCTAAGTGTATGTAGTCCAACCCACAATGTGTAAGAGAAGGAAATGAGAGAGAGAGGGAAGAGAGAAAATAGATAAAGAACCTACCATTTAGGCAGGCTATGGGATGGGGGGAAGGAATTTGGGACATTGGTGGTGGGAAATGGGCACTGGTGGAGGGTGGGGTGCTGGAACACTATGTGGCGAAACCTCTAAACATGAACAGTGTTGTAATTTTATATCTCACGGTGTGTACTAAAATATTTAATATACTGAAAAAAGAAAAAAAAGAAATTAAAAAAAGATTAAAAAAAAGAAGTGAAGAACAGAGTTAAAATTACAGAGCTCTGTCCATTACATGAATGAAAACACACTATTAGCAGTAATAGATAGCCAGATCTGAAATCAAAGCAGTATTTCTCATAGAGAGAACCTCACAATGGTACAGGCACAACTCCAAGAATACGATGCACTTTAAATATATCTATCTTTCGTCCATCTTTAACAATATCAAATGCTTCCTCTCTTTCCTGGAAGAATAAAGAGGACAATAAGGAATGAGGTTCAATGAGCCGCACACACGTATACACGCAGGAGGCCGAGACTCATTCCTACCACTGAGCCAGTTCACACAGAGCACTCAGATCCAGCCAAAGCCCCCTCAAAATGAGCAAAATTAAAAGTAGATAATGTGGATCAGGCGGTAGAAGTCATGCCTTGCATCTGGCCACCACAAGCTCGCCACTCCCAGCACTGCCAGGTGTAGCTCTGGTGGCCTGAGCACCACCAGCAGTGGCCCCACACAAAAATAAATAGATTCATTTTTCAGAAGAGAATAAGGGGCCGAAGAGAGAGTGTGGGGGGTGAGGCATTTGCTTTGTACTTGGCCAAGCCTGGTTCGTTCTCCTGGCACCACATCCAGCCCCATAAGCACCACCAGAAGGAAGGAGGAAGAGGAGGAGGTTAAACTTCTATTTTATGTATTAAGCAGACACAGAAAAAGCATTTTAAAGAACAGAGTTTCTGTTGACATCCATATTCTCAGATGCACTCATGGAAATACTGAAAACAACAACAAAAGGCTGGACTAGTTATAAATACTTTATCAAGAAACCGCCAAAAAAATTCAGACATTTCCTGGGCCAAAGGTTAAGTGAGAAAAGAGAAGACAGGGAGAGCATGACAGTCAACCCTTGTGAGTAAGAGAAATGAAGTGACCGTATTTGTGACTATAGCATTCGTCATATTCTGAGTTCATGCTTCTCTAAGAAATTTTAAAAACTTATTTTAAGTAGAAAAAAAAACAAAATGATTCTTATAATTCTAAAACTAAAATTAGTTAGATAACAAAATTGCAATGTTAAAATCAGTAGATGGAGAAAATGCGAACATTGTTATATCTGATGGCTGGGCTGTTAAGTCCCTGTCTAAGAATTGATGAAGCTTTAGGAGCTTGTGCTGGGTGCGTACTGGGCCTGCTATTGCAGTCTAGCCTATATCTAAAAGGCTAAAAAGCCTCCCTGACTGTGGACCATATCATTGAAAGAAGGTGCCCTCCATGGGCACTCTGTGTTTCCAGCTGCAGATTCCCTAAACTTGAGCAGCTGGAAGTACATCTCTGTCGGGCGCTCCGCCGGGTCCCCGACAGTGCCAGGAAGCGAAGTTCCCTTCTACCTCCGGGCCGGCTAGGAATGGATGAACACTCAGGAATCCGATGCGGTTTTAAAAGGCTTTACTTATCACAGGTTCAGGCATACAAATCAGCAAAAGGAAAAACCCGATGCTTAGGATTCCAGGCTAGAACCCCAGCCACGTGTAGGCCAAGATGGCGACCACCACGTGTAAAAACTTCCAAGGAGAATAAACGCTCACAAGGCGAGATCCCACAGGGAAGAAGCCCAAAAAGCCAAAAGCCGCAGGAGCCAAAAGCTGAAGGCTGAGGAACCAAAAGGCAAAAGGTGAAAGGCGAAGGGGCCTCAAGTCAGCCCCTTATATACACCAAAGTAATCCAATCGGGAGGTTGTCATGCCAACAAAGAACCCTAAACAGAGTGTAGTGCCACACCCTATTGTAGGTATAAACAAAGGTTACACCAAGGACTAATCCCTAGATTATCTCTTATGTAAAACACTGGAGAGAGAGGGGCTGATATAAAGTAATACATCTTAACTTCATGAGCTTCATGTAATCTAGATGGTACCCACAAGGCCCTTCTTATTATTATCTGCACCAGGGTGATTCTGAGTATCTTGTTCTCCTGTACTGAAAGGGTCACACTCGCCTGCTTAGAGCAAACTAGTATGATCCTTCCTATAGTCTTCCTTTAGTCTCAGCGTAGCCAGGGTGGTAGTCTCCTGGTAAATTCTAACTGTCCCACGTTGGGTGCAGTGGGTATAAAGAGGAGCTGTGCCCAATCTAGAAAACATAGAAGTCTTATTAGATGTATAAGTCAGAAGTTATTCAATTAAGGTGACTTCTGTAACTGCCACATCCTCTAGCAGTGTTTACATAAAAGAGAGGTCTCATTAAAATGAACCTTGAATTAAATAAGATTAAGCTGGGTGTGGGCAAAACAACAAAGCTCCCAGATTAGCTAAACATGTCCTCCAACACATCTCCTTGGAGATTTAGTTGGGATTTGGGGGGAGCAAGGCTGGCAGGTGAGTAGACACAGAGGTAGTTGCCTGCTGAGACTGTTAAACGCATCATTTAAGTCACCTTCTTTCAATGCTATGGTCCACGGTCAGGGAGGCTTTTTAGCCTTTTAGATGTAGGCTAGACTGCAATAGCATCAAACTGCAGCCTTCCTCATGTCTTCTAGGTAAGTTTGGCTTCAAAACGATTTCTAGGTGATGAGAACAAGGAGAGGGTTGAAGCATGTAGTCTCTAAGAAGTTTCTGCATGAAGTAGTCCTGAGTTGGCCATATTCATCCACCAAAGTCTATAGCCCACCTTAGACCATCCTATGGTCATGCAGCTATGACTCAATATACCTCCCTGTCCGCAGGCCTTGTTGTTAAAGGGGAAGTGATGGACGCCTGAGGATATTGTTACTCCAGGGAGATGCACGGTCCTTTGTAATAGTCTCGCACCTTAACCACACCTCTGTAAATAGTCTCCACTAACCACCTTGGGTACTCTGCTTGAGTGTCATTTGTTACCCTGACCAATGTAATGATAAACTGAGTGGCGAAATGATTTCTAAAAAAAGGAAATCGAAAAAAAAGGAACTCAAAAGTGGTTAAAGGTTCCAGATATGATGAAATTGTGTAAGCTTGGGTACAAAAGAATGGATGGGCAGAGTAGGAATAGTCAAGGCCACAGGGGTCACCGGGTGACCTGGATAAGGAAGAGATTTTAAGTAGTAGTGGGGTTGCAAATCTCGCCTAGAAGGAGGGCCAGGGGCAAGAAAGTGAATCAGCATGGGGAGACTTTGTTTCCAAGAAGATTGGTAATGAGAGATGACAAAACATCAGCTCAGTGCTTGGACATGACAGGACCAAAACGTGTACACACACACACACACACAGAGACACACAACCCTTCTCTCTCTCACTCTCTCTCTCCAAGTTAGTGAATAAAGTCACAGTTAAAGACAGAGAGAGACAGAGAAGAGACAGCAAACTGAATCACAAAATAGAGACCAACTGTTAGGTGGAGGCCCAGGAGGAACCAGGAAGAGAATGGAGAGAAACCATGAAGAACTAAGAACTTTCCTCTCAGAAAATAAATCTTTTAAATGAAGGAAAACAGGAAAGAGCGAAGAGGGGAAACGGACGAGGCATCCCTCGCCTTGAAGCAGGAGCAGCAAAGCTCCCTTCTGGGGCAAGGAGGTGACGAGTGGGGCTTTGGCAGTGTGAGCACATTTTGGGAGAACCACTGTGAGAACTGGGAGAGGCTGTTTGACTTTTAATCATCATATTAGGATTTATAATAGCCGATTCCCTTTCATTGCAGTACACTCCAGTGGCTGGAGTCATCCCACAGACATTTTTCCTTAGCTTTGGGGGGAGAGAATTTAGATTAATTTCTGTGGTTTCTATTGTTGAGGAGCTTGAAAGGTAACCCGGGTTTCTGTAAATCTGACACAAGGTTTACAAATATTCATCAGGCACGGTAACAAAGGGAGTAGAGCCGAGCAGAAAGCAAGAGGAACAGGAGACGGCAACAAGGAGCCTAGCAACCAGCAAATAACAGCATTCAGATTCAGCCCATGCAGTCGCTGGGTGTCTAATAGGGAGGCAAAGAAGACCGGGGCTGATGAGGCTTTGTGGCTTAATAAGACGCCTTTGTGTGTCGAGGAAAAGAAGTGCCTAGCATGGCCCGTGCACCTCTGTCATCAAAGGCCCCGGATTAATGAAAGCGGCCTCCTCTTTCTCATCTGACAATGTATTTATGACTATGCTGATATCCGGAGTCCATTGAGAATGGCTCTACACGGTTGCCCTGCCAACCCCTCTGGAGTACCAGAAAAGTTCAGGCACCACTTAGTGTGCTATTGTTATACTTCCTAGCAGCGCTGACCAAAATAGAAAAGCTACTCACTAAAGGCAGCGAACGTCAGCAACATGCACATGGCCAGCAATGAAGCTAGATACAGGCTAGGTTCAGCACAGTGTCAGAACAACTCCCCCAAAGCTCGGCTGATACTTTTGATCAGGAAAGCCTATTTTTAACGAGCCTGTGGTATGCCAAATGGACTGCATGCAATTGCCATCACTATAGTGAAAAAAGACACGAAGTAATTTTGTGCGTTTTTAAGCTTCCAACCTCCCCGGTCCATGTTCAACAGGAATTGCTGGTCTTTTACATTTTAAACTGTTTACAAATAGAGTCTTCAGGTGAGGCTGTGTTGGAGGAAAAGGTTGTGCAGTTATAAATTCTTCAACTGGAAAAATATTTACACCGAAATATGAGCGAACTCTCAATTGGACCACAGTCCAATCTGACAGTCATCTGATGTAGGTCATCAGCGGATGAAGAATCTAATTGATGTTGAATGAAACGAAGTACTTTAAGAGCTATATATTCCCTTTTGGGAGCTCCGGGTGGGTATTCTCTATCCTGGTTGTGTTGGGGAACATCAACGCACAGAAGGTGCTACCCAGAAACTTTTGAGCTCTCTCCCTAGCCTCCATCTTTATTTTGAAGGAAGCTAAACACTGGTAAACTCTCCATGTGTTAAACCCATCAAGTATTATCTGATTTCACAAGACTAATAACTGTTTGAGTCTGTTTCTCTACATATTCATTTGTGTTTCAAGTTCCATTTTCATTCCCAATAAGTATTTATGTATTTCTAATGACCTCCTCTGAGATAAGATGTATTATCCCAATTTTGCACCTAGCTGAAGAAAACAGGGGTTGCATTCATCCTGTGGTTTACATCAATTCACTTAGCTAATATGTGCTAGGAAATAAATTTTACCCTAGAACCTTATTAAGAATCATAGGAAAAAAACCCTATTCTAAGAATTAACTGATCTCTTCTCAAAAGAAAATTCTGCATCCGGGAACCAGCAGAGAAAGACACTTTGCTCTTGGCTTTGCCTATGAGGCATAAAGAGAAGATTATGTCACAAAGACAATCTCTACAAATGAAATTGGAAGATCCAGGGAAACTTGAGAAAATAAAATACCCAGATTTAATTTTCTACCAATACTTCTATCATTAATCTTTTAAATGGATTTTATAAGAACTTTTATTACACATAACTCTAGTCTGAAATCTCAGATTTACAGAAGCTAAAATTTCCATTAAATATAAAATGTGAATAATTTAGATTACTTCCTACTGTACAATAAATATACATCCCAGGCAGGGAGAGATCTATAACCTCATTTGCTTCCTGACATCCAAAGAACAGCTTTCCCTGGCAAAAAAAAAAAAAAAAAGGTTGCTGACTCCAGAAACTGAAGTGCTTCGATTCTTTGCTAGAGTCCTAACAAAGCAACTGATGGTTCTTTTGGACCCAAACAATTTTACTACCAAAAATGGTTTAGACAAAAGTCTCTAGAATTATCTTAACTAGTTTTGAATTCTCATGGGTCAATTCAAATTAAAAAATAATTAGAATCTGTGTGACCTGAGATAAATTAGTAAACCTCTCTGTGTCTCTTATTTTTCTATAAATTGTACAAATATTGTGATACAAGACAAAAATAATGTATGTAAATAAATTATGCCATTACCAGGTACATAATAAAATCTAATAAATGCTAGTTGTATGAATACTGATGATAATGTACAGATATTAACTGTATATTTGTGGTATGTATATACATATATACTAATAATATACACATATTCTAATATATATGAAATGCATTTGTATATATGTGTGAATATACACACATATATTGCATTTATTAGGATCACTTGATCACTTGATCACTTGATCACTTGAATCCCGTTATTCATCGATTTGCTGAGCGGGCGCCAGTAACATTTCCATTGGACCCTATCACGTGCCAATGTAGCCCAATGGCATCTGGTTGATTCAGGAATATGAAGAGCCTCAAACCGTTCCTTCAGGGTCTTAACAAGGAAGTCTGACCATCTTGTAGGTGGGCGGCCACGTGATCTTTTGACATCCCATGGGATCCAGTCGGTAACGGCTCTAGTCCAGCGGTTGTCTCCAAATCGCATTACATGTCCAGCCCATCTGATTTTCGATGCCTTGGCAAACGAGACAGCGTCCCTGATTCTGGAATAGCGACGGAGGTCAGAACTCCGATTCCTTCTCTCACTTGAGTGAGACGTGATATTCCAAGCATAGCTCTTTCGATGCCTCTCTGGGAGACCCGAATAGCATTCTCATCCTGCTTTCGTAGGGCCCAGGTCTCTGAGGCGTATGTTAATGCACACATCCGGATATATACATATATATGTACAGACATATGTGTGTGTGTGTGTGTGTGTAACAAATTCCCCACTGACCCCGTGAACTACAGAGTCCACCACCAGATCACTCCCGCAACCCGCACACAATTAACCTGGTGGTCTGATGCAACAGGCTCAGCTGTGCTCAGGGAATAAGTGGTACCAGGAACTGAACCAGGGTCATATAAGGTACAAGTCCAGACCCTCTGCCACCTCTCCCCACTATCTTCAATCCTCAGATATCCTTTCATTCACAGGGCCAGCAACAAGTGACACTCTCTTTAAAGCAATAGAATTCCCTATGATCCCAAGACTCGGAGGCATGAACTCAGAGGAACCTGATGATACTCACATGTAGTTTCAGTTCTCTGAACAGGAGCAGATTCTAGGCAAAGTGGATGAGAATTTACAAAGTTGATTTCAAAGCTACTACAAATTGAGTACCATATATACAATAAACACTTTGTGTATCTTCATGCAAAATCTCTCCACAACTCTGCAACTTACAATCATTTAAATTTAACAATGGAGGAAACTTGATTATCGAGGAAGTGATATTGTTGCGTGTTAGGATCCGGAATGCTCACTCACATCCAGCCCTTTCCATCCCTGTCCTTTCAGCTCTATCATCTCGCCCGTCCACTGTGTCCAGATCTGCCTGTGACCTTTTCTCCCCTCCTGGGTCTGCTGCTTCTGGGCCATTTCCTAGCCCACCTGATGTGAGGTCTTCCAACGTGGCCTCACCTTGATGCCTGCCCCTTTTCTAGATTTACCTTCCCAGCATATTGTTCTTATTTCAACACTATTTCTTAAGGAAAACTCAATTTATCTTTGATGGGCTTATAATAGACATAAAAAAAATCTAATTTCAACACTTCTAGAATAATTGGAAAAAATTAGCTCACATGACCTAATCCTTACAAAATGTGTCAGGCATATTCTCGGTGCTTATTACACTTCTCTGTCACCAGCCCCCCAAAAAAAAAACACATTAAGGATGATGAAACTAAGGTTACTAAATGAAAGTCACAAAGTTATGGCAGGCAGTTCAAAACTGTCAAGGATTATCTGACCCAAAATTCAACTGTAAAGAGCATTTTATTTTAGTTAAAACTGAAATCAAATATGGAGTTTCCTGGAGGGCAGATGCCTTGAACAGCATTTATAGCCAAGACAGTCAGCAATTTGGGTAGAATTTGAGTAAATATTTTTATTATAATTATAGTCAAAGTTTTTCATTTGATTATTCCCAGTTTCAAATAATAATTCAAACATAAACTTCCCAAAAAATACTTCAAACATTCTTGTTAAGATAAGTTCATCCATGAAATTCAAGAGAAGCGTCAATATTGCCAAGAAACGCTGATGATTACAAACGTGTGAAGATGATGTAGAGAGCGCCTTGTGCTCCAAAGCAGTGGGAGGGAGCCGCATTATCAACTACTGGAGATATTAAAGACATTGGCAGATTTGCTTGACTGATTTGTGTAAGATTATCTGCTATAGGCCCAGAAAGGTAGCACAGTGGGTAAGTCATTTTCTTTGCATGTGGCCAACTCAGGTCGAATCCCTGGCATCAACATGGTCCCCAAACCAGAGCCAGGAGTTAACCATGAGCACAAAGCCAGGAGAAAGCCTTGAGCACAGTTGGGTATGCCCCCATCCACCCCCACCCACACCCACACACACACCCACACTCACAAATTCTTGGCTATACATAGGAAAGAGGAATCAGAAGGCAAGTGAAAATAACCATAGAGAAAAGGGTTAAACCCTGACACCAACAGTGCAAATTGTGCATCTTCCCACAGAACAAGATAATGAAGGATTATGTGTGCAGGGTCATGGACATGAACAAGAGGTCTAGTAAGGTCTGGGCTCCGTGAGGCAATGTAAATGCTGGGGTTAGTATTGATATTTACAGGCTTATTTGCTCAAGGCATATGCCTATTTATTTATTTGTTTGTTTGTTTGTTTGTTATTTCACAGCAGAGTCTGGCAAGCTATATGTGTCATATTTGATATGCCAAAAAACAGTAACAATTAATGACCTAATTCCCATGACCTGAAGGAATAGTCTGAGGCTCTTCATGTTCTTGGGGCGAGCAGATGCCCTTGGGCTACACTAACACATGACAGGGTGTATGGAGATGTTACTGGAGCCCACTTGAGCAAATTGATAAACGGGAAGACAAGTGATACAAGTGATTTATTTATTTATTTTGCAACACACCTGGCATTGCTCGGGGGCTACTCCTGGCTCTGCAGTCAGAATCACTCCTGGAAGTGCTGGAGGGACCATATGGGATGCTGGGGTCAAACCCGGGTCACAGCATGCAAGGCAAATGCTCTCCCCACTGTGCTATCACTCCAGCCCCTATAATGCCTACTTAGGATAAATTTAGAAGGATATTTTAATAGGTGACTGATCATATATTATAATTTTAGATCTGATGTAACAGACCAAAGCATCTGGTATGGTAGACCCCATGCGTCTCCTCCTGGTTCTTGACCATCTGTCATACGCTCGGGCTCTGTGCATTAATTTTCCATTTTACAGAGTGACTGAAAAACTCAAAGAAAATACTATAGCTTAGTAGTATTTCTAAACTCTATACCACCATACAAATTTGATAGATTATCATAACTATTATAACAGATACAATAGACTCTCTTTAACCAGTGACCTTCATAAGCTAGAGAAGAGCATCCAGGGAAAATGCCATTTTTATTAATTCATTTAGGCTTTGTGCCAACTGAATTCTAATGCTAGAACTATTGCATGTAATTATAATTTAGGAGTGCCAGAAATAAATATAGCTATCAAGTCCAACTACTTGTACAGACAACAAATTCGTTCACAATATAGTCAATTTTATCTCCAAATCAAAAATTGGGCCTAAGTCAGTAACACTTAGTCTTTTTTTTAAGAAAGATGATTTTGTTTAACAGTGATCTCAGAGGAAAGGAGCCACAAAGAGTAAGAATCAGGATAAAACATATTCCTATAGTGTCCAAACAAGAGTCCATTTATAACAGTATGATTTTAATATATTTTAAGATTATAATTTTATTTGGTTTTTGACACCAGTCATCCCAATGACTTTAATTTGCAAAAGAATCACTAAGTCTTTTATATGTGCATTTTAAATTTATTTTATTCCTGAATAGTGATCTAGGAGACTACATTTTTATTTTATTTTTTATGATTTATACACTAAAAGCTTTTCCCCTTTATTTTTTTTATTTTTTATTATACCACAGTGAAATATACAGTTACAAAGGTGTTCATAATTGGTTCTTGGTAATACAGTATTTCAGTACCCATCCCTCCACCAGTGCCCCATCACCACCATCAGTATACCCAAACCCCATCTCGGCCACCCCCAGGCTGCCTCAGTAGCAGGAACCCCCTTTTCCCCTCTTTCTCTCTGTTCTCTCTCTCTCTCTGTCTCTGCATCTCTATCCCCCTTCTTTTACACATTGCAGCTAGCCCTGCAGACTTTTAGAGTTTATCATGTAAGTCTCTTTGTGCACATTCAGTGGTGAGTTCTAGTCCAGCATTACCATTGCCCACACTCAGTAAAACACTGGTATATATTTATATCCCATTAATGAATGCAGAGACTACATTTTTAATATGAATCTCAAAAACTATTGGTTCGAGAGGCTCTTAGAATCACTATAAGAAATCACAGCAAGCTCAAACAAGGTTTCTATCCATACCTAAGGCAGGAAGCAGAAATGAATGAAGGCAGCCAGAAGACACCATGGTAACATAGGAATATCTTCCTGTTTTCCCTCTCTAATGATCCTTAAACCATTTGTGCACTTCCATTGTGAGAGACGGGGATTTTTCCACTCACCTAAGATTACAACCTTGCCCTCGCCCTTCTCAAGATCCTCATTGCATCCATTAATTCTCTCTCTTCTTCCTCTCCTCTTTTTACCCTCGTTAAGCCCATCACAGTGTAAATAGCGAAGTTTCGTTCCCAGAAGATAATAAATGTCTGAAACAAGAAATGAAATCTATTCTTTGGTTTGGAGGAGAATTTTTCTAAAGGTTAATTTTTGGTACAGTAATTTTCAAAAAATTCAACCGTAAAATATTTTACTAAAATATAACCTTACCTGAGAATTCTATTTGCAAATATATAGTAAAATGCAAAAGGCCAACTGTTATATAGGGAAGTCAGAACCTGGAGCTCTGTGAGTGACTTATTCAGGTATTTTAATCTCTTTAGTGATCATAAGCCCAAATTATTATTTATAAATATCCTGTTTTCTTAGTGTTTGCTCAACATTTAAAATTCTATTTCTTAAATAGAATTTTTTAAATTTGCCAGACTAAATTTGTTTTAAAGAGGGGGCACAGAGAGGGGGTACAGTGAGTGGACGGTTGCTTTGCAATCCCCAGCACCCTATTCGGGTGATCCCTGAGCAAAGAGTCAAGATAAGCCCCAAATACTACTGCAGGTGGCCCCAAAATAAAGAGAGAGGGAAAGAAAAAGGACTCACCGCATGAAAATCAGGAATAAAATAAAAACTACAGCAAATATAAAGGAACGGTCGATTATAAGAGGCTACCAGGAAATTACACCCAACAGCCAGGAAAATCTAGAAGAAATTAGCACATTTCTAGAAAATCCAACTAATCAAGATTCAATCTTTATAGCAACAGAAAATCTTAAGCGAAATATTAACTTTACTGGGGCTGGAGCGATAGACCAGCGGGGAGGGCCTTTTTCTTGCATGCGGCCAACCCATGTTTGATCCCGGCATCCCATATGGTACCCCAAGCACTGCCAGGAGTAATTCTGAGTGCAGAGTCAGGGGTAACCCCCTGAGCATTGCCGGGTATGATGCCCCCAAAAAAAATATTACCTTTAGGAGCTGAATTAAATATTAAAATATTTCAAAAACCAACACTGCTTAATACCATATAATCATCATAATCATCATTATCATCATCTAATTTAAATTGGTCAAATATTAGAATATACATGTTTTCAAAAAGTCAGACGTGGCATGTTGGTACACAAAGAAGATGTTCAACACCACTAATCATCAGGGAAAGGAAAATAAAAGCACAGTGAAATGCTATCTCGTAGATATTACAATAGTTCCAATCAAGGAGACTAACAAGGGGGTTAAGGGCAGAAAGAAAAGGGAACACACATGCCCTGCTGGGAATCCAGAGTGGCAGCGCCAGTGTAAGAAGCAGTAGGGAAGAGGACGAGAAAGGTCAGGCAGAGCTACCCTAGAACCCGGCAATTCCATCCCTAGTGATTAGAAGGAAACGAAATGTTGACGTGAAAAGATGAATGCGCCCTACTTGTATCGCAGCATTAATTATAATAACTATGATTTGGAAACAACCACAGTATCCACATAAGAATGCATTATAGAAATTGTGTTGTACTATGGGATATTAAGAAATTGTGTTACACTCTGCAATATTACCAGTCCTAAACAAAGGGCATATTGCCGTTTCTAACAACACGTATGGTCTCATGCAAAGTGAACCACGATAGATACTATACAATCTGACTTACATGTGGAAAGGAATCTCAACAAAAACAAGAAAAATATATTGGATGCTAGAGGCAGAGTGCGGGTGAGAAAGCACCAACTTCCGGTTATAAAGCAGACCACATGCATATGTCCGCACAGCAAGGTGATCACTCACTTAATCACTTGACATCCCATTATCCATCGATTTGCTCGAGCGGGCGCCAGTAACATTTCCATTTGACCCTATCACGTGCCAGTGTAGCCCAATGGCATCTGGTTGCTTCACAGCAAGGTGACTACACAAAAATTTTAGAAATTACATTGCACCTTTAAAAAGTTGCTAAGACAGTAAATCTTTAAGTTTTCATCACAAGGAAAGCAGCATCTAGCTACAGTGACAGCGGCTGACTTTCCGTGATGATCATTTCACAACATATACACCTATCAATTATATATCATTATTACATGCATCAATGCCCTTCAACAGTATGTCTTAAATTAACATAATGTGACATTTCAGTTATACCCTCAATAAAAAAATACTATAAGTATTGAACAGCATATTTGCAGGCTACATTCAACCACAAGCTACTCCAGGCCTCTATTTTGGACTAGAATTCCAGGCAGGCTCTGAAAGAGAGACGGGCCTTATCATCAGTGAATGAATAAGCAACAACCAAGTCTTTAGGATTGCTTCTGTTAGGCTTCTCCAAAGATCTGTCCTGATACCTGCAGCAATTCAAGACGGCCATCCCATTGTTTCCAACAGAGGAGCGTCCGAAGCGCCCCACACTTGTTTATTGTAGACACGTCCCTTCTCCTCAGCAACATTTTATTTTGTTTGGGGGTTTGCTGTCTACCTATCCTTCACCATGCACCTCATTGCATTTTTAAAAGATGTTTTTTCCAGGAGCTAATTGAGCTTTATCTATGTGAGTGAGCTGGAATCTGTCACTGACAGCCCGCAGAAGGCCATTTTTTCAATTGCTTGAAAGAACTAAACCGTCAGACATGACAAACTGCGGCTCGAATACCTGGCAGCAAGCCCATTAGCGCCGCTGCGCCAAGACGCACTAATAAATTACTTAGCCACAGACTCACTTCATTTCCATCATGAAACTCGCCACCCTAAAACCAAAGGAAAAGATTTGATTTTTTTTTCTATCACAGTTTGTCAGGAAACCTTTTGAAAACAGAATGCATTATTTATTTCTCACAAAACATAATTGCTGGCAAAACTCTAGTCTATGAAAACAGCTTTCTTTTGTTTTTTGTATGAATTCTTGAAAAACAAACCTTAGGCTTTCTTCCTACCCCTCAGGTAGACCAAGTAGCAACAGTTAACACAGCAGCCACAGAAGCAAATTAAAATGCACTTCTCTTTTCAATTCTGTTTTATAAATGGAATCCTATTGCGGCTTCTCTCCTTTGAGACAATTAACTTTTTCCTGAGGAGTGAAGAAAAGAGCACCCATTTTACTAGAATGCTCTTATCAGCCATTGATTTAAAGGATTAAGGAAAAAGTTGGGGAGAGTGTCTGCCAATTGGCTGGGGATTTGCTCCAGTAAGCTTGAATCAAATCCTTCCCTAGGCAAAAGCAGCACCTAAGATTCTAGGTCTCACACTGATGAGTTCCTCTCTAGAAATTTTTCTGAAATGACTAATTCTGCTATTCTCGGAAGAATTCTAGTTCTCATGTTTTAGTATACAGCACCACATAGCTACCTGAGGGACTTTTGTGTTAATCTTTATGTGATCCCAGTTCTGATACAGTCCCTGTTATAACCGATTCACTATAGACCAGAAGAAGAGAATTTCCTGACTGACAGACTATTTGGAAAGGATTTCGAGGGAGAACACGTGACAGGAAATGAAAGCGGGTCTCAGTGCCTCGGCGATAGAGGTTAGTGCAAAAACTCAACAATAAGTTTAAGTCCATTAGCATTCAGTTTGAAGGCGACGAGTCAATGTTATCATCAGACATTCTGAATTCCAGTCCAAAGTACAACTGTAAAGAAAAAATTTTGAGTACTGAAAGCCTGAGAGGAATAAAGGCAGAGTCCCAGGAACTCTCTGGCAACCTGCTCACAGCTTTTCTTGTCCTCACGTTTAGCAACTTTTGTTAAATAAATTCTTCTAAGTACTGTCACTCTTGCAACTGCAACTTGCTTGGTGGACTAAGCACCTCCTTTAGTAAATATTTGTTTTGTCCTATCTTACATCAGATCCAGGCAGGGTACTGAGAATAAACAATAACTCTGTCTGATTCAGTCAGCATGTATTTGCCAGGAACAGTGACTAATATCGAAGGTACTTCACAATGTGATAGGAGAAAATGGTATTACCACAAAGTGTAGATGCTAGGAAAAGGTTAGGGCTATACTCCAAACATATTTCCGTTTTGAGGAACATAGAGTGGAACTGGTGTCCAAACAGGCCCAGAGAGAGAGCCACAGAGTTTTATTTCTTTCATTTTGGCTGAACCAAACTCTTAATCAGACCGACTCCGAGACACCCTTTAGAGCGGACTGGAACATTCTATACCGGGAAACTCTCACAAGAGACATAGTTAAAGAAATGTGATAAACTCAAATGCACCATGGCATTCTCTCTCACCTCTGGTTTGCCTCAGCAGCAACTACAACTCCCATTCCCATGCTTTCGCCTGGGTTTCTCTCTTCTCTTATCAACTGTGTTAACAGGGTAGAATATTCTAAAAAAAAAAAAAAAATAGCGCACTTGTTTTCAAAACATTAGTTGAAATAAAATACAAAAAAACAAATCAAATCTCATTACGAGCAGCAATCAGAGCTTATGGAAATTCTGGTCCACTGGCTTGGAGTTTTAAGGTCAAATAATTCTGGTCCATTCGAGTTGATGAAAAAGAGCAGATTAAATATCAATATATCTATTAAGAATTGCTTCTGGTTTATTCTCCACCAAGGTCTAAATATCAGTGAATGGTGCTTAATTGTTACCCAATCTTGATCCACAAACATATAGCCAGGGGCCTCAAAGTCACTTTAGGAGACAAAACCCTATAGCTTTAATAGTTTATGGATGTGCACGAACTCCTACTATCTCTGTGATCTAAGACCAGTGAATGCAATTCTCTAAAATAGAGTTTTCTATTCTCCAAAATGTAAGTTGTGAGCTGAGTATGACCCACAGAAAGTTATTCTCTAATCGTCACAGAAACCATGACTGTTTCTCCAAGTGGAAAAGGATCATTTTTTCCTTATCTGGTTAAAGTTATACTACAGTAGTTTAGCTTGGTTAACAGGGAGGACCCTCTCTGCATACTAGTAAAGTGAGAGAGAAGAAATTTGGAGTCAGATACATAAAGACGAATCAGAATAGAAGTCAATGTAAACACAGAGGCAAAGATTAGAGTGATACATTGTAAGTCAAGAAGCTTCTGGAATTACCAGAAACTGGGAAGACTCTTTCACATATATGCAATATAAAGAAGCACAGTAAGGGAATAAAAACGGTCAAAGGCAACAGAACCTGAAAAAATGGTCTACAGAACTAAATTTAGATGAGATGAGGGGTTTGAGGGAGGAACCCTAACAATTGCGAAAAAGACACTCTTGTGGAGGGTCTGGTGTTAAATCACTGTATTCATGAAACCTTATAATTAACAACATTGTAAATCACAATGACTAAAATTGGGGGAAAAGAGTGTCCCTAGTAACACATGTTTTTTGTTTCCTTAAAACTGAAAAAATTCTGCAATGGTATGCTACAGCTGACCCAGGAAACATCCAGGCAGTCTCCCCCGAGGGCACCATTAGAGCAGAATCAACATTTCGCTTCTCATTAAATGGCTCACCTAGAGATTCCCGGGGACAGTAAGGCCCATATTGAGGGCGCAGGTTCAGAAAGACTTAAGCCAGAAGAGAGAATGAGAACTGTGGCTCGATTACTCGGCCGGTTACCAGCATCACCAACACCGAGGAACTGTGAGAAATGTAGAACGTGGGAGCTACATAGAGCTGGAGTAAGTCACACTCTGCATTCAACCAGAGCTGTGTGGCTTTCATTAAAGCGTGTTGAATAACAGATCTGGTGAGGCAGAATGAGAAAGGGCAAAACAATTGTTTTCTTTGAAAAAGGAATGACTATACGTGACTTAGAGGTGGGCAACTCATTGTGTGCAACTCAAGAGAAGAGGGCAAAGCAAGGAGTGAGAAAGAAAAGTCAAACTAGAAAGGTAGAAAGGGTAAGGTCTTGGGGGACACTACCTCTCATCCAGGGAGTTTAAGTTTCATTGTGGGAGCTACAAAGGCTAGCTGAAGATTATCAACTTGGGAGTATTATGACCACGCATGTTGGGGAAAGATAACATGGTAAGTTTAGCGGGATGCATTTTGAAGGGGATACCTAGTCTCAAAATAACTGAGAAGCCATTAAATTAGATTTCTAATTACATTTTTGATGGGGGATAGGCTGACAAAAAGAACACCATCAATATGTTTCAAAGCATGAGGAGCTTTTATGTTAATGTTTGATTGTTCTTTAAATTTAAACATGCTCATGTGATAGCCTTCACTGGACCAGGTATTGTGGTCATGCATAATAATGTAGCATGTATTCAACTACAATTGTTATTATTGTGAGAAACTGTACTCAATCCTAGGATTACAAACATAGAGGAAGCATGTTTCCAGGCCTAGGGTGTTTCGGAGGTTTTGCAGAGTGATTATTAACATTTCATTCATCAGACATGAACTGGCACTGCAGAATGAGAGTGGGGTGAGAATGACTAAATCATCACTAAGCCAAGAGGTACAGGAAATTGAATAAAACACAGTAAATCAGAGACCAGATGCTGTGTGCCTCCAACTTACCATCATTTCAGAGCATTTGTTCTGAGATCTGACTACTTTTGAATAAACGAGCATTGCCTTCTCTATGCACCTGCCTTTAGTGACCTCATGAGAAGCACTTGATCATTCTTCGCATTAGCTTTAGAACGGGGATAAGAATAAAAGACCTGTCTCCCAGGCTTATTGTGAGGACCAAATAAAGCTCAGGATGATAGTACGGTGGCCTGTAAGCACAGGACCTGAAAGAGTGGCCATGGGGACACGCAACAAGAAATACCCAGACAGGCGCTGGAAACATGTCTCCAAGACTCGGACTCAGGGTCTGTTCCTCCTATTTCTACTTGTCCTGAAACAAAATGTTGAGGATCTGAAAAAGCCCATTTGGTGCAAAGAGAAATTAGTTGGGAACAAAGCCACAACATATACTATTACACTAAAAGTGTAAAAGAGCCAAGTGAGAAAAATCACCAAATTTCCAGGTAAACTTCCCACAGAACTCAATAGTTCTACTGATGCCTGCGGCTGGTATTTTTTCCCATACTGAATTTTTGGAGCCAAGACTGTTGAATACTTTTTGTGGCAATAAACATTAAGATTCCTACTAGCAACTTCTTTAAAACAAACTTTCTATCCCACGCAAATGATTTAGGGTGGGAAAAGCATTTATTTTCATAGATCTAAAATCATAGGAGAAAAAAATTTTGAATGACACATCCCTTCTAGAGTCTATGATACCTGAGAATCATGAGTGTCACCACCCATTGCCAGAAAGTGACAGCTTCTGAACAAAGATAAATGCACAGACTCGTTTCAGGAAGGAAAATAATAAGCCTTTCAGAATTAAAAGTGATACTGGAGCTTGAAAAAGTCCAGAGGGTAACTCATGTAGTGAAAGGGTTGAAAATCAAGTATCTATAGAGCAGTCTGAAGAATCTTAAGAAGGAAAAGGAAACGTAGCAAGACACCAGTTTAAAGCACCAAAAACACTGAAAAGAAACATCTTTATCCATAAATGAAGTCCTACAAAAGGAATCTGTGAAGCAGAGGGGCCTAAAATCAGACAGCCTTTGGCTTGAGAATAGCCTACTGAAGAAATTTTACTAAAGTAGACTAAACAGGAAGGCATGTTGGATGTGTAAACTACATATCAATCAGTGTGAATCTTAGCATTAAACATAGTTAAGTTTCCATTTAAAGCACAAATAAAACAACGATCCTGAATGGCCATCCTATTATTCGACATTATTCTGTAAATTCTGAAGATTGAAATGACTTGATTTTAAATTAAGACATAAGATGCATAATCATTGAAGCCATGTGTCTTTTGCCAGAATATACGATTTAGCCAGAAACCCTATGCAACTCAACTGAAAAGTCATTAAAGAGTTTAGGGAGATAGCCAAGTGAAAAAATGTAGAAAATCAATAGTTCATGTATATGTAAGTGATTATGAATTTGACTATGTAATGGAAAATGATGCCATTAGTAATAAAATGACAAATACCAATTTCTTAAAATCTGCCTATTTTTTCAGGGCTAAGTACAAGGGCTCATAAGCAAACTGAGCAAACTCCATCCAATCCCCAAGCCATCATTACGTCAAGGAGAGTCATGCTTGCTTAGGCTGAGTTATGTTCGGGAAAGTCCATAGACCCAGATTACTTTACTTACTTATATGAAGAGGAGGAGCATAAATTTAATAGTAATGACTGTACAGTGATAAGAACTTATGTGTCCTGGGAAAGAAAAGGCAGTAAATCAAGCTAGAGTGAACTCAGTCAGTAAACTGAGAAAATCAACACTGTCCTGATCAGTCAACACTGCTGCTGTCCGATTCTAGCTGGCACAAATCTACTAATGGCTCATAGCAAATCCACAATAAAGGGGAATAAGACTGCCTTCAAAGGCAATAATGACACAAAACTTTATTACTCTTTACCAGTAAACTGCAAGATCTTAAGAAGTAAAAGTATCTCCCAATACTAAAGTATATGTTTAAAAATTATTCATTCCATCCACCAAAAAATATTTTTTGAGAGTCCACTCTGTTGGTCACCACCACATGGACGAGATAAAGAATGGAGAACATTTAGGACACTTGCTTTCTAGTGAGGAAAATGGTGAACAAACAAGAAAGTTATTCCATTTATAACTGAACTTATGCGAGCTTTAGAAATCAGATAAATAGTGGGAAGTGCTAAAGGCCAACCCAGGGGAGGGAACAGTAAGCTATTTTGGATAGTCCAGTCAAAAGACAGTAAGAAAAGGTAACATTTATGAGCAGCTTTCAAGTGTCTGAAAGGATCAATCATCCAAAAGGTCAAAGAATGAAATGGAGACACAACACAAGCAAAGTCCCTGAATTCAAGATGGAAACATGATGACGAGCTGCTTCATTGAAGATGCACGTGCAGGACAGCAGAGTAAGACAGAGCCACCGCTATTCACAATAGTTAGAATCTGGAAACAACCTAAATGCCCGAGAACAGAGGACTGGCTAAAGAAACTGTGGTACATCTACACTATGGAATACTATGCAGCTGTCAGAAAAGACGAAATTATGAAATTTACCTGCAAATGAATAGACATGGAGACTATCATGCTGAGTGAAATTATTCAGAAGGAAAAGGACAGATATAGAATGACTGCATTCATTAATAGGATATAAATATATACCAGTGTTTTACTAAGTGTGGGAAAAAAAAACTCACCATTGAATATACACAAAGAGACTTAAGTGATAAACTCTAAATATCTGCAGGGCTAGCCACAATGTGTAAAATAAGATGGAGAGAGACACAGAGACAGAGAGAGAGAAGAGAGAGAGAGAGAGAGAGAGAGAGAGAGAGAGAGAGAGGAAACAGGGCTACTGCTATTGAGGCAGCCTGGGGGTGGGAGGGAGGGGTGGGGTACATTGGTGGTGGAAATGGGGCACTGGTGGAGGGATGGGTGCTGGAATACTGCATTACCAAAGACCTTTGTAATTGTATGTCTCACGGTGGTATAATAAAAAAATTTAAAAAAAAAATAAGATCAGGGACAAGACAAAAAAAAAAAAAAAGACAGAGCCACCGAACTTCACGAGTCTGCCCTTGAAGAACATGGGAAATGGCCTGGATCTTATTTAAAGTGCAGAGAGAAATCATTCATGAGGAACAGCTGAAGTTATACAGTATTATACATTTTATGGCTAAAGATCACTGGAGCTGTTGGGCGCAGGATGTATGGGAAGACATTAAAGAGCACATGTATTTATGCATTTGGAATCTACCTACTGATTATCAAATTTATGGTGTGAAAATATGTTCTTCCACTTAGTAAGATGTTTTAATTTTAATTTAGTTTCCTAATCTGTACAGAATCTTTACTTTGATAAGCTCTCTTTTACTTATATTTTCTTGTTCTCCCTTCCAGTGGAATTCACCCTGAAGGCATCGCAGAAGTCAATATCATAGCTTTTGTCTATATTTTTCTTCAACTTATTTTGGTTTTAACATTCAAGTCTTTAATCCATCTGAATTAACTTTTATACATGACTTTTATGCATAATTTGTATATATATGTATATATATAAATATATATATATATTCGTGATCAATTTCATTTCTTTTGCTCAATACCATCCGTTGAAGATATTTTTCCCTCTATATTTACCTTTGTCATGAATTAAATGTCCATTTATGTGAGGATTTTATTCTTGGCTCCTAATTCAATTGCACTGGTTTGTGACTCTACTTTCATTCCAATGCCACCCTTTCAATTACTTTCCCTTTATATGACAGTTTAAGGTAAAAACACTTGAGTGAGAAACATAGGCAAGTGGCTAAGGCATTGTCTGACATGTTGCTGGCCCTGGTTTAATCCCTGGCACTTCATATGGTTCACCAAGCACTGTTAGCACTATCTCTGAACACAGAGCCAGGAGTAAGTCCTGAGGATCACCAGATGCGCCATGCACTCAAATTTAAAAGGAGAAGGAAAGAAGGAAGGAGGAAGAAAGAGGGAGAAGGAAGAAATAGGATAGAAAAACGGTGAAAGATGGAGGAGGAAGAGGAAAAGAAGGAGGAGGAGAAGGAAGAAAAGGAGGCAGAGGAGCAGGAGGAAGAGGAGGAGAACAAGAAGGGAGGAGATGGAGGAAAGAAACCCACAGAGTCCAGAATCAGAGAACAGAGGATGGCTCCACCATCTTCTTTATTTCCTCAAGGATATTTTGGCTTTTGTGTATCAAAAAAAATTTTCAATGATACTTGTTTTATTTCCTTAAAGAATGTCAGAGGATTTTGGGGAGACTCTATTGAAACTGTGTGATGGTTTGGGGAGTGTGACCATGAGACGGAGTACCTTTCCAAACACTTCATCTTTTGTTGTTTGATTAAGACATAGATTTGATGTAAAATGCTTTCGCTTCCTTTTTATTCAGACATCTAGCCTTCTTCATTAATTCTAAACAGGATGGTTTCTTGATTTTTGCCTCTACTGTGTCTATTACTAACCTGTGAATATACAACAAATAATTTTGTTTATTGATCTTCACCCTGCCACTTCACTATACTACTCTGTTGTTTCTCAAAGAGCGTTAGTGGAGTCCTCAAGACTGTGTTATATATTATCTTGTCATCTGTAAAAGTAATAGTTCCGCTTCTTTCCTAGTTAGCATATTTTTAAAAAATTCACTCCTTATTTCTGTGTCTGACTTCCAAGATGATGTTGAATAACAGTGGTAAAAGTATCATTGTCTTGTGCCTTAGAGCAAAGCTTTTCAGTTTTTCACCACTGAGTATGATATTAGTTCCTCCTTTATTGCATTCTTACTACATTTGTGGATTGGAGGGATATTTTTAATGCCCCCATCCTATTAAGTTTTTAATCATAAACAGATGCTGAATCTTGCCAAAATTTTCTCTTGATCTATTGGTATGACATGACTTTTAATGTATCATTGAGTTTTGTTTGCTAGTAAATTTGTTAAAAATCTTGCATCTATGCTCCTCTGACATAGTCTTATTTTTTCTTTCTTTTTTTGTTAAATGTCCTTATAAGCATTACTTATCAAGCAAATTCTATTGCAATAAAGAATGTTTGAAAGAACTGCCTTTTATTCAATTCTTTTTGGGGGCCACACCCAGCAGTGCTCAGGGCTTGCGCCTTGATCTGCACTCAGGGCCTCTCCTGGCAGGACTTGGAGATATGTGATGTTGGAGATCAGGAACCTGGTTAGTCGCAAACAATAAATGCCCTCCCTGCTTACTAGCTCACTGGCCCTATACGATATTTTAAAAGTGCTTGAGAATAAGAAAAAAGGAGATTCCCTTGGAAGGTTGGAGAACACACTTGTAAAGTTCTGGGCTTTTGACTGAAAAAGACTTTAAAAAAACTTCTATCACTATGGGACAGACCATTACAAAGCTGTTCATGATTGGGTTTCAGTCATACATTGTTCCAGCACCATCCCTCCACCAGTGCACATTTCCTAACACCATTGTCCTCAGATGCCCTTCCCTACCCCGCCTGCCTCTATGGCACTGTTCTCTCTCTCTCTTTCTCTCTCTCTCTCATTCATTATCGTTTGCAATACAGACATGGAAGGGTTATCATGTATACCCAGTTACCTACTTTCAATACTCAGTTCTAGTCTAGCATCACCATTTCCAAATATTGTTGGCAAACAAACTTGTAAATCAATTTTATCTTAATTGTAAAAAGGATGATGTCAATAAATCATCATTGTCTAAACTAAATGGTAGTAAGAGATTTAAGAGAAAAGATTCAATTATTAAACTGATAAAAAGAATTTAAAGTAATTATTTTTGATTATACATACAAGATTTGTGTGTGTGTGAGCGGAAGGAGGCTTAAGCAAGTCTTTACATCTAGAAGATGATGTCAATAAATCATCATTGTCTAAACTAAATGGTAATAAGAGATTTAAGAGAAAAGATTCAATCATTAAACTGATAAAAGAAATTAAAGTAATTATTTTTGATTATACATACAAGATGTGTGTGTGTGTGTGTGTGAAGGGAAGGAGGCTTAAGCAAGTCTTTACATCTATTTACTGGCTTGAACAAACACGGTCATAGTGAAGAGGTTAAGATTGGAAATAAAGTTTAGAGGAAGGAAGCATGAGTTCAGTTTTGACCATAACATGGCTAAGGAGGTTGTGAGATATCCTGGAGAGCTGTCAAGGAGGCAGTCGGCTGTGAGCATCTAAATGCCAAGGAGAGGTCAAAGTTGAACACATTAATGGCACCACCAATATAGAGATGGTCTAAGCTGGGAAAAAATAAAATAAAATCACCTAAGACCTTGCTTCCAAACTGAGTTCCAATATTTACCACCACTGCCCAGCACTCCTACGGACTTTCTTAGTACTTTTTCTAAGAATAAACTTAAGACATTCTCTTAAATACCTACTTTAATCTCTTCTCAACCAGTGCCTGTGAAGTCTCGTGTTCAGCATGACAGTTATGTTTCCAGGTCAACATGCAGTTGACCGGAAAAAAAATCACCATTTTCAAAAAACTGCTGATATATTTCACTTACTGTCTAAAATGAACTTTGACTCCAATAAGCAAACAAATATCATAATTCTAAATTTACTGACAGGAGAGGAAACATGGAGAGGAAATAAATCAGAAACTAAGACTGAGAACTTGAATATATAGATTTGGGTAGAAAAAGAAAAGATATGAAAGATGTCTGCAAAGACTGAATATAAGGCATGAAACAGAAGTTCAATGCATTATAATCTGCCTGTTTTAGGATTGAAAAAAACTCACACCCTCCTTCCTCCGAGGAGTTGGGGACAGCCACCTTTCAGGATAATCACTCCGCGAGGGCTTAAATTCCACACTACAAGCCGACACCTCTGAAGGGCCTGTTAACCACAGGTTACCCACAGTATTCATGGAGTCGCACTGTTCTCCATGGGTTACCCACAGTATTCATGGAGTCGCACTGTTCTTCCATGGGTTACCCACAGTATTCATGGAGCCACACTGATCTTCCACGGGTTACCCACAGTATTCATGGAGCTACACTGTTCTTCCACAGGTTACCCACAGTATTCATAGAACCACACTGTTCTTCCATGGGTTATTCACAATATTCATGGAGTCACACTGTTTTTTCCATTCCATCCTGTTTTGTTCCTTTCCCCATAGTGGCAACAACAGTCACATTCACCAGTTAATTCTGCACACTGACAGAGCTCACTCTAAGTCTCAAAGGCAGCTTTCTGGAAAACCCACCCTGTATCTTGTGATTTCTCAGAAATCAAAAGGGAAGTGTTACAATAAAAAAAGAAAAATGTTGGAAAGGCCAAAAAGAAGTCCCAATATTATTCTTGGAGTAGTCAAAAAGTAATTAAAAAGACATTAATTTTCACCAAATTAATTTTGGTATTGTTTGAAAATACCAAATATTGTTAGAAATATTGTTTCTAAATTACTAAATACTGTTAGAAAAACTATGTATTAGGGCGACTGGAGAAGTTGTACAGTGGGTAGAGTTTGCCTTAAATGGCATCAACCCAGGTTCAATCCCCAGCATCTTCTATGGTTCCCCCTTAAACACAGCCATAACTCCTGAGCACAAAGCCTGGAGGAACCCCTGAGCATCGCTGGGTGTTGCCCCAAAAAGCAAAACAAACAGTATAATAGACCTAGATAAAGAAGAAAACAAGCAAAATATTATTGCAAATAAAAATAATAACTATTTCCCTAGGGCCAAGATATTCAAATATGATAAAGAGCTGCAAATTATACCACTTGAAGATAATAAAAAGATGACTATAAACAGAAATCTCAAAATATACGTATATGTATACATTTACACATACAATAGGATGAGTCATAGTCAAAATTAGAGGTTTTCAGCATGAAGATTTGTAACATCAAAGGCCCGAATGTTTGTTAAAGGAAAAACAATTCAACAAACAACATCTGTTAGACATGAGTTCAAATAGAAATAGGAGGTGACTCAAGAGAAGATGAAAGAGGGATAGTAGGACTCTCTGGGGGAGACAGTCAAGCAGGTAGGGCACTTGCCTTGCATGCAACCAACCCAGGTTTGATCCCCGCCACGGCATGTCCCCTGAGCCACACCAGGCGTGATCCCTTAGCAAAGAGCTAGGATCAAGCCTTGAGCACTCTGGGTCTGCCCTCCAAAAAACAAAACAAGCAGGTTCAGACACCAAAACCGGTTAAGAAAACTTGGACTTTTTCCTAAAGGCAATCACAAGCCACTATGCTGCCAACATGATAGTGACTAGCCAGTGTGCTAATAACGGACTTCAAATGTGGAGTTTAAATCAAGAGATATTTGGACAAAGCACACAAATAATGCTTTTCAATGTAAAAAATTATGCATAATGCCACATTCATAATTTTATGTTGGTTTTGTTTGACAATCATAACATTACGACTAAATTGGGTTAAACATAATACACTCTAAAATTATTTTTTATTTTAATTTAATTATTAGAATAATAATAAGTTGAGTGTTTGGCTTTCCTTGATAGAATGTATTTCCTTTTTTATTTTTGATTTCCTTAGTTTGTATTTCTTTCGGATAGGACACACATCAGGTTTGAAGCCATGTGGGGAAGAGAAAATAAAAGATGAATCCGCATCTTGTAAAGATCTTTCTGTCTTTAGCGTTTCCAAATCCAGCCTCCTTCCATCTTTTCCATGCTGCTCTCCTGGTCCATCTTCTTCTTGCCCAGCCCGTTATCATTTCTTTTTTGTTTGTTTGTTTTGTTTTTTGCTTCTTGGGTCACACCGGCAATGCTCAGGGGTTATTCCTGGTTCTGCACTCAGGAATTACTTCTGGTGGTGCTCAGGGAACCATATGGGATGCTGGGGATAGAACCCAGGTCGAGAGCAAGGCATACACCCTACCCTCTGTGCTGTCACTTCGGCCCCCCATTATCATTTCAATGCAATAACTTTCTTCCTTTACTTGAGGTTCTGAGGAAAACGTCTGGTCTCTAGATGTACCAGGCCATTTGCATAAGATTTTAATGAGTTTTCTGTTGAATGATCACTTTTTGTTTTGTTTAGAATGCAGTTTTAGGAGGGCCCAAGAAATAGCAGAGAGGGCAGGGTGCTGAGTAAGACCCAAGAATCAAGAGATGTGGGTTCCCCACCCAAAACAATATAATTTTATCCCTTAAGGAATGAAAGGCATGTATGAGAAAACATGGAGGAGAGATGTATGTTATAGCATTTGATATTCCTCAAGTCCGCATCCCCTCTGAGCCAGAGCACCAACACTGGATCTTACCATACTAGGGAGTCCATGCCTGGACACCCACTGGGCATTTCCTCAGGATGCCCTACACTGCCGTGCTCTTCCTTCACTCTACTAGTGTCAACATTAAGGCTCTAGGACTCTCTGCTGTCCATTTCTACTAAGAGAAGTGACCTGGAGTAGAAGATTCCTCTCTGTCCAGAAATTTAATGGCATTCCCGTAGCTAAATTCAGAAAATCCAACAGTTACATAACTAACCTTTTGGCAGCAATGCTAAAAACTTTACATCATAAATATGACCTTTTGGAGGTTTGCGGGAGTTAGACACCTGCAGGCAGTGGTCATGGAAAGTGCATATAGCTCCAATACTGAAAACAAGAATTATTAGTCTCGCCAAGAGAGACTAAGAATTATTACAAGAAGCTGGGGCCTGGACCTTCAAAATATTCTAAATTGAACCCATGTAAGGCATCTCCAATAATTATTACTGAGTCTGTTTCTGCACTGTCTTCGTGAGCATGACTGTCATTACAAGCAGCTCTGATCGTTACTGATAGGAGCTGGATGCTGCTGTTTTCCAGTTGGGAATATTTAAAAGCCTGCTGTGACCAAGCAAGAAATTCTAAGGAATGAAACTTACCAACAGGGATAAATTGGAAATCACATCCCTATCTTTGCAAATTAGACTGCTGCAATTCAATCATTTGTTGAAGTTTTTACAAAATGGACTTAGATATTGGTTTCATGCGCAAACACCCATTCTGTAAGTGTTAGCAACTAATTTATGAAAAGCAAGCATGCACACGCATGTGCTGTTCACTGTGCGGAAGCAACTGAACTGCTGTTATCTAAAATCAACCCATTCTCTGAAAACGTGAGGACAACTTGCATGGTTTATTTGAACTGTATACTTGTGGTTTCCAGCCTGAATTCTTTATGTGCTGTGTGTTTATATATTAGGGTTGCTAACAAGCTCTAAGCATGAAAGTCAACATCAGTTTGATATAGAATTGGAAAAGTAAGTCAAAGCTTTTTGCAAGTTCAACAGGACTTCAAGCAAAGTGGGTGTGAGTAGAACAAAGCTGATGACAGGGAAAAGGCCCGGTAGCAAGCACGGGATGCACTGAGCAGAAAAAGAAATTAACTGGATTACCTAACCTCTGACTCCCACACAGCTGCAGAACAGTGTACTAATAATTATGGTAAATGATAATACCGGCATAGAACTGAGCAGTGAAAGTAGGCAAAAGATACACATGATAACCTCTAAATGTATGTATTGCAAGCTACAATGTGTAAAAGAAGGGGGAGGAGAGAGAGAGAGAGAGAAAGAGAGAGAGAGAAGAGAAGATTACCTGCCATAGAGTTAGGCTAGGGAGGGGGGAATCAGAGGACATTGGTGGTGGCAAATGGGCACTGGTGGAGGGATAGGTGCTGGAACACTGAATGACTGAAACCCAATTATGAACACTTTTATAACTGTATATCTTATGGTGGTATAATAAAAATTTTTTAAAATAAAAATAAAATGAAATACTTTTGACCTAAAAAATGAACTGGGAAGCATGTTTGGTTGCAAATTACTTTATTGAGATTCACATTTATTATGTAAGTAGTTCTATGGAGACCAACACCCTGGTCTCCAACACCATACGCAAGATAAGTGCCTATGACGGAAACAAAATCCAACGTCACAAAAGATAGTCACTTGCTCTGTCCATAGTTCATCAAAAAGGAGTTCTGGTCAAACTCCTGTGTTTCCCTTCCAGGGAAGGGAGGACAAAGTGACCCCAGAGAAAGAGATAACAAAAGAGGGGGGACAGGCCAGTATCCTCAGGGACCCCAGAAGCAGGAACGAAGACTCTGCTCTGGCTCCCACTTTGCTCTTTGCGCTTTGCTTAGAGGAATATGGATAATGATGATCCTTCAGGTTACGATAATTAGACTGTTATTTGTTATTCAGTATTACTTACTTTGGCTATTAACATCAACCAGTTTTTTTTCTGGTTACTGAAAATAGGATCAAGCCAGCTTAACAAGTTTGTGATGAGAATTAATTTACCTGATCATGAATGGGAAGTGACCAGAACAACATTAAGTAATGCTTACAAAGTGCCACGGTGCGCCAGAGTGGGTTCCTGGAGATCCACAGCAATGAACAGTCTCAGGAAGAGTTTGCATGTACTGTTAGGGTATACACTTACACATGCCACAGAGACCCTTATCTCCCACATCACTCTGCCTCCAGTTTCTATTTCCTTCTAGCTCCACATCCCAGGCACCAAGTATGATATTAATTATATGTTTGTAATTGCCAAATCCTGAAACTGGATTGTTAATTTAGTAACTTCCTCCCTTCCATGACCCAGGAAGTTCAGATTCCATGAGTGTATTAAAAAATCTATATTTAAAATAAAAATCCCCTGAAGGGTTTCTTATGATCACCCTGGATAGAGCAGGCTGGTTTCTTCCCCTCTCCTCACTCCCCATCCGTGAAGCCCTGACTATTCCTTCTGGTTATTGAACCAGCAGCCTCGGGGCGAGCGCCAACGCTCTCTTCACAAAAGGCCGTTCAAAGCCAAGGAGGCTCAGGCTCTTTCATAACTGTAATAGATATTGAAATGAAGCACATTCTGTTCTCCACAGGGAGAGTTTTTCCTTTTTTTCCTCCTCAGTTCAAAGATTCCTCCTAACACCCTGATGGCATAATAATTTGCTTTTCTTTCCTATTTATGCATGCTTGTGGACATCAATGCCTGTTTCTGTCCTATTTCAATAAAAATTATTGACACAAACTTTACAATAAATGGCTCTGATATCACCGATTGTTCTTCCGTTGAGTAATAATACTCATAAAAAGAAATGGAAGGCACAGAAGAATCAGAGAGTGGGCAGAAATTGGAATCCTGGAGGAGCCTGTTTAGCATTTATAACTTCCATAAACTTAACCTTGTATTTGTGTCAGCTACTTTATAGTTTTCCAATTTACTTTTTAATTGAGTCCTTTTTTTAAGCCATGTTTGGAAGATATAACTCTAAGTCGTCTTTCAAAACCGTACCACTTTAGTTCAGTTCAATTGATTGTTCCTTCTATTTATTATTCTAGTGGCCAGCATATATCACTTTCCATTTGGCCAACTGCAAATGCAATTTACCATGCATCTAGCTACTTACACAGCAGATCTGCATTAGTTAATATTTTATTTGGAGTGATCTTGCACATGTTTGCTGTTAGCCCTGATCGCTACCCCCTACCATATTGTTTAAGTTAGAAAGACAGGAGTGACTCAAGTGAACTGATTTATTTGCTGACTCTACAGCTTAACCATGTGAGCTAAAACTGATGTGAGAAACCAAATAAATGTGAGTTAACTGAACCAACTTGGTCGCTGACCTCCACATACTCTACAGACACTTTTAAAGGGCCTCCTAAAAGCTTCTTCACTGAGGTCTCCTGGAAGGAACCCGGGACTTAAGAGGTCTTGTCCTGTCACCTCCATCCATCCATGTGTGGCTTCAGGTACGTTTACTCAACTGCCTTCTGATAAAACCTGATAAAACCAGAAGATTACTTCCTTGTAAGGGAGTTTCCTTGTCACTTTCTGAGTGAAAGTGATGCATGAAAGAAGTGAGCAATCCACAGATAGGAAAACTGAGTAACAGATGAAACAGATAAATGGAAAGTCTAAGGTAAAGAGTAAAAAATCTAGGAAAGGAAAAGAATAAAAAGAGGAAATCTTACTGTCTGTGGCGCCTTGATCAGACTGGAGGGTGATGTGCTAGTGAAATGAGGCAGAGGGAGAAAGACAACAAATGACCTCTCTCAACTGCAGTATACAGAGGAACAAAACAAAAAAATACACATAATAGGTGATCTCACTCAACTGTGGTATATGGAGAAACAAAACAAGAAAATACACATAATAGATGACCTCACTCAACTGCTGGCATATAGAGGAACAAAACAAGAAAATACATCTAATAGATGACCTCACTCAACTGCTGTATATAGAGGAACAAAACAAGAAAATATGTAGTAGCAAAGAATAGCAAAATCTTGGTTCTGGCCAGGAACAGCAGAAGAAAGAGTGCAGAAAGAGAGAACAGAGAGCAGGATGAGGTGGTCTATTATTAACACAAGGACACTGGGCAGGCTGGGCATTGAGGTGGTGGAAAGCTGCAGTAACTGTGTACATCAGAGCCATAAACATGAGCATTCCTGTTAAAAAATATACAGGAGGGGGCCAGAGTGATAGTCCAAGCATAGGGCGTTTGCCTTGCATGCAGCCGACCCAGGTTCAATCCCTAGCATCCCATATGGTCCCCGAGCACTGCCAGGAGTAATTCTTGAGTGCAGAGCCAGGAGTAACCCCTGAGCATTGCCGGGTGCGACCCAAAACGCAAATAAATATATATACCACGAAAGACCAGTTCCGGAAGGTAGAGCTGGAGAAGCAATGCAGGTGACCTAAATTGGGGGACAGGATTCAGGTATCACTTGTATCGATTGTCTTCCCATTGTTCATTGATTTACTCGGCGTGCACCACTAATGTTTCCATTCATAACCATGATGGACCTCATTCCCGTGACCTCCTGCCCAGGATTCAGGTACTCATAGCTATTCATAGTTCAGTTCGGGGCATACAATGTTCCCACGTCCACCCCACTCCCAGTCTCAACACCCCTCCCCAGAGTTCCCAGATTCCCTCTCCAACCACCCACTGCTCCCTTACCCCCACTCTCCACCCCAGATCTGTACGCCACCTTGACAACGTGGTTGTTCAAGTCTGGATCTCGTGATTTCCGTGCAGTTGACTCCGTGATTTCCATGGGCTAGAGATTCAGCTCTATCACTCCTTACCACCACAAACGTACATGAATGACCTGGACAGTGATCCCACAGCTTCTCATCTATCCTACCCCTCTACTTCACTCTAGTTCTTTCCTCCTCTGCCCTATAATCTGGGGTCAAATGAAGCCCTCCTTTAAGCCATTGTCTTTCCTCATCCAGTTACTCTAAGTATCACACATAAGTGAGTTCATCCTGTGTGTGCTCCTTTTCTTCTGACTTTCTTCATTTAACAGACTTTTGTTCCAGGAAACTGCCCCCTCGAGGTGTTGCAGGTGTGGCTGCAGTGCCTGGCTGCGTCAGACAGGAGACAGGCTTGTCTACACCCAAGGCTCTGCCCCATGGGCCCCGGATGGTTGATGGTCTGACATAGAAAAGGACAGGGCCCCCTGGGATGAACCCAGAGCCACAGCAGAGCCTGGCAAGCTACCCATGGTATATTTTTATGCCAAAGACAGTAACAATAATGGACCTAATTCCCAACTATTGGAGAAGTTACTGGTGCCCACTCGAGCAAAACAATGAACAACAGGAAGACAAGTGACAAGTGATCTTCCAGGAAATAGGCATCTCGTGTTTCTGGAGACACCTGAGTGTAATGTCTGAGAGCTCACTGTATTCAGAGGACTGCACGAAAATGAAACAGAGAGCTAGTTTTATCCTGCATTTAGTGGGGAGCCCGGGACGTGTGATGACCATCACAGACATGCCCTACTCTCCTGGCTCCCATGATCAGATGCTTTTCAGTGGAAAGGAATGTGGAGACACATTATTACCAATGTTGGTGGTACTGGGAATAAAATTTCTGATTTCTCCTACAAAAAATTCTAAATTCTGCTGGTTTTTAAATAAGTATGACTGAAATATATTTTTTTCTTAGAGGTGCCTTTTGACCAGTCTCAAAAATTTCAGGGATTCTAGTCAACCATGCTTCAGCTTCTCAGTCTAATCCTGAATTGTTCACTCAATCAAGAAACTTAATTCAGTCAGTTTCTGTTTCTTAATTTCTACAGAAATTAAATATATCAAGCATATATTTCTCTGAAAATACTTCTGATTTCTATTTATATTTGCAAAGCTGCATTAATATTTATACATTTTCCTAGATGCCCATAGCATTTTCCACTTGTATCTATTATAAATATTACCTAATTATATTAATTGCCTCTACTAGCTCCTTGAGGACAATGATTGTGTTTTAATTATTTTTGTGTCAATGGCACCAAATGCAATTATCAAGCACCCACCATGTGATAACTTATGGAAAGTACTGGAGACATATGATGAACATCTTCCTTAATTCATAATCAAGTGGAGGAAGGCTCATTCTTAAACAAATAGATTAATAATATGGAATGAGCTGTATCCTTTCATATGCTTTAGGCTGTAAGTAACAGAAATGTAGATTCGAACTGATTTTAAAAACAAACACTTCCCCTTCCCACCTTCCCTTCCCTTACACCTCCCTTTTCTCTCTTGATCCCTTCTTTTTCCCTCCTGGGAAAAGATGCAGACATATGAAGAAATATAGTGATTTGGCCTGGAGAGGTCAAGGGAAGCTATCATTTGAATGCTTAGAAAACACTTATGTAAGTCATTGATGGAGCAAATATATACATATATGGAAAACAATGGGAGACAAATTCCTCAGTGTGTAAGAATATGTTTTGTAAGAGTGAAAATCAGGAAATTAGAAAATAAAATCCCTGAGGTAGTAGACTGGTGCTTTAAGACACTCAATTAACGTGTGGTCCTTCCTATTTAGACAAATATAAAACTAGTTCTATATGTGCGTGCACATGCAAATATAGGTCACACAACTATGCGTCCCCTAAATGTGCTCACTGAAAAGGTCTAGATAAAGGAGCAATGAGCACACTGAATACTTCGATGGTGGTTTTGAAATTCATCTCCCGCCCGAGTATGGTGGGAAACAGACCAGGCGGGCCCAAAGTAACAATCATGCTCTAAATAAAAAGCCTGAAACGTCAAGACTGCTAAGGACATCAGAAACAGGAAAACCCTGAGGAAGAGTCTTCCACATTGAAGACTGTCAGACATGATTAGTATACGCATCAGAAAAGACGCATCACACGTGCAGCTGGTGTCTGCTAATGCCTGACCCTGATAACTGTGCATCAGAGGTCTTTGTAAAGATTCAAATTATGAGAGTACCACCTTTTGCTTCAAGTACATGTAGAACACAGTGACAATTTAAAAATATTTCCCCACAATGTTGTTACCTTGATAGAGATAAACCAAGGTAAATCAATAAAGGTATTTTAACTAATATACCTAATTTCAAAGGCATTGTGTTGTTTGCATCCACCATTCGAATGGATTCTACTCCAATTTGACTGGTGTACCTTATTAAGAGAGAAACTTGGGGTACAGGTGTGCACAGAGGGATGGGAATGTGAAGTCACAGCAGGAGGAAGCCACCTACATACCAAGGACCGAAACCAAAATAGATTTTTCCCTCGTCATCCTAAAAAGGGACCAAGCTTGATAATGTGTGGGATCTGCCAATGTCTTCATTTCACAGCATCCAGATAGTGAAAAAATGAATTTAAGTTGTTAAAGTCATCTAGCCTATTGCTCTCTGTTACAGTCACACTGAAAAAAAAATAAAAAATTAAGTTTAAACCAAATCATGACTGAAACAGTTTCTTTTCGGTGGTTCTTCCTTTATACATTGGTAGATCAGATTGAAGCCTTTGAATAGCAGATTTCACACTTGCTGCCAATGGGTACTAAGAGAAGGAATTTGCCACTCAAAAATATGGACCTACTTCATAGGTACAAAAGTATCACTGTCTTCCCATTGTTCATCGATTTGCTCGAGTGGGCACTAGTAACATCTCCATTAGTCCTGTCACAAGCAAGTGCAACCCAAGGGCATCTACTCGCTACAGGGACAGGAGGAGCCCAAAACCATTCTTAAGGTTATGGAACTGAGGTCCATAATAGTTACTAGTCTTTGGCATAAAAAGTAAATAAAACACGGTAGCTTGCCAGGCTTTACCATGTAGGTGGTATAGTCTCAGTAGAAGGCTCTCAACCCGAGCCTTTACTGATGAAACTTAAAGGAGGAAGATCAGGTTTTCTATGGGATGGAGCTCTGAGGAAGTAGAGTCTGGATGTTGAGAATGACTTGCTGCATGATATATGGTTTGCTCTGGCTTCTTGCCAGGCTTACTGGTATCAGTTAAAACATGTCTATAACTGTTTACTATGTATAAATGTGAAAGAAATTGGGAAGAACCTTATGCAAAATTCAGTATCCTAAAAAAATATTGCGCGCCAAGTGCCAAGGTACATGGGTCTGGCGTGGGTGGGTCTCTCTTCCGGAGCAACTGGCATGGAGGCGGAGGAAAGGGCAGGGCCCAAAACTCTACTCAGAGTCCGGCCAGCGTGGTCTCTCCCCGCTCATGAGAGCAAACCCTTGGAGCAATGTTGGACTCGGCCAGGGATGGTCGAGCCCCTTACCGGGAGGTCAGCTCCATGGGTTGCTTCCACATGGGACCGGCCGAGCAGCGCAGCTGTGGGTCTGAAGTGGATGGGTCTGGATCTCTTCCGGGGTTGCATATTAGCTAATTTTAAATTAATTTTTCTTATTGTGATTAATTTACAAATTAGCTAATTTGCTAATTTTTAAATTAATCACAATAAGAAATCCCTACTCTTGATGAGAAAATAAAGTTTCAAAAAATTTTAAATGGGATAGTCCCTGCTCCTGGGAGAATTAGGGTTTGGATGTACTGTCAAGTCAGCAATAAACACATTAACTAAAATAATGATTGGGATGGCTAGAGAAAAAGCCGCACAGCCATTGGTTGGCCAGAGATCAAGATTATGTGGAGAAAAATGAAGTTAGGGTTACAAAAGAACTTACAACCAGATTGTTGAGATCTTTGACTGCTGTATGAAGACCCACTTCTTGGCAGTGATTAAAGCACTTTCTTAAGAATATGAGATATGATATTTGAAAACATAAATGTTTAAGATCTGGGTGGCAACAGTAATTCCTACCGCTTTCCTACTCTAGGAAATTTTATAATTCATTTACTCATTATTACTTTGTGGTACACTTTTAGAACAAATTTATAGGAATAAATCATTTTCTTAACTCCACTTCCCACGTCCAACAAGAAAATAAAGTCAGAAAAGTCTCTAAGACACATGACTAGCTCAACCCTAAATAAAATCTGTATTTTCAGACAAACTCTAAGTTTTTCAATGTCAGGAACCTACCTCATGATTTTCAAGAAGTACATTTACAAAAATGTGCAACCTGACAAAGAAATTATATGCCCCAAAGAGAAATTCAAATCTTTACACTTAACAAATAGGGAAAAAACATTTAAAATAACAACTATGCTTGCACTGACCCAGCAAAAGACCTCAACTTACTCAGATCACTGCTCTTTCACTCATGATGTATTGTCTGCAACCAAACTACTGATTAATGAAATAAATGTAATGAAATATCTAAAGGGCATTTAATTTCATTGTATGCCACGCAGATGCAGTTCCATATTATCAGTCCAGCTGTCCAGGGAATCAGCTCACTTCCCCCACCAGGATGGATGTGAGTCCTTCTTCATTTCTTGCATCTTCCTTCTTGTTTCATTTTATAACGTCCATTCCCCAATCACTCACATCTTCCCCTCTTCTCTCTTAGCTCGCATCTTTCCTTTACCATATTGTTTATAAATGGAGGCCCAGCCTTGTTCCGTGTCATGGCTTCACAGTAACACAGCAGCCATCGACAGCGCACACCATGTGCAGAGTGATGTCTGAGCTCACTGCGGCATAGGAGGTCATTTTGGGAATCCAAACATGAACTTTCAAACTTTAATAGATTTTTATTTAAACACACATTAAGAAAATAGAACAGATATATCAATCCCTTAAAGCCTGATGTAAATAAGTAGATGTGGGGAGAAGCTGGAGGCTGAGGTGGCTTTCAGGTGACCTTGAAATCAAAATGCTTTATATTTTATAAATCTCGGTGATTTTCTGACACTAAACCACAAAAATCATGCAGGTATCCCTGCTATAGGTCTAGAGTGCCTGCACTGCTCCTTTATAGTGATTACACCAATTATAGCACATTTTTGCATTAACTATTTCCTTGAATGGTCATCTTTACTACTAGACTGTGAGCTCTGAGGACTATCTTAAGGCTGTTATAACAGTACTTAAAATGGTCTGGTACATATTAGTTTTTTATTATGCATTTGTATAAAAAAAGAAAGAAAAATAGTACTGATTAAATCATATACTCATCATTTTCCTAAAATAATTTCTGAGCTAAGAAAGAAATCTAAACACAGATTTTGTTAAAAAATAAAAAAGGAAGAAACAGAAAAAGAATGAAAGACGTGAACATGTTCACTGTATAGTGTCGAGGAAGGAACAATGAACACAGAACTTCAAGATCGATCCATCGAAGCCGTAACTCTGCCAGTAACAAGCTGATTCAATGACGTCTTTTTAGTCGCTTAAGAAAGCATATGTTCCCAATGTGCAGAATTAGAAGGGAGCCTTAGGGAAAAATATCTATTCTATGACTGCATTTATTTACATGACATAAATATATATGTACATATTATGATACCAATATCCAAGGTCAGGAGACACATGGATCAGGAGGTCTTGTCAAAGGTGGAAATTATCACAAACGTGTGGGAGTCAGAGACTAGGTAAGACAGAGAATGGAACAGTGTGCTAATAATTGTTGAAAGTGCGGATATCAACCTAGAACTGAGCAGTAAATAAAGGCAAAAAGATACACATGACAACCTCTTAATGTATGTATTGTAATCCACAATGTGGAAGGGAAGGAAAAGAGAAAGAGAGAGAAAGAGAAAGAAATTAAGAACCTGCCATAGGGGCAGGCTAGGGGAAGGGAGGGAATCGAGGACACTGGTGATGGGAAAAGGGCACCCGTGGAGGGTTGGGCGCTGGAACACTGTATGACTGAAACCCAAATATGAACATCTTATGAACATCTTTTGTAACTGTATATCTCACGGTGGTATAATAAAATATTTTTAAAAAAATAAAATAAAATAAATATTTTATTATACCACTGTGAGATATACAATTACAAAGATGTTTATGTTTGTGTTTCAGTCATATATTGTTCCACCAAGTCCTGGTTTCTTTTACTGTGCAAACTTTTACATTTGATTTAGTACTGTTAGTATATTCATTTTTTTTAAATCTATGCCCATGGGGTCAAATCATTAACTACATCTCAGATACATAGTCTTGACAGTCTAAGCTTTCCTAAATGTATTTTATGGATCCCGATCTAATTTTTTGAGATAGTAAATATATTTCTTATATAAGAAATATATTTACTTATATATATTTAAAAGAAATATATTTACTATCTCAAAATATATATATATATATATATATTTAAAAAGAAATATATTTACTATCTCAAATATTACTATTTTATATATATTACTATATAACTATATATATTTTATATGGCATGGGTCGAGAGTTCAAAGAAAAATGAAAATCTTGGTGTTGGAGAGTTGGCTCAGCTGGCCGACTAAGCTTTTGTGTGCCAGGGAGCTACGTTCATCCTCAGTACCACGTGTCCCCAAGCACTGCAAGGAGTGACCCCAAACAAGAGAAGCTCTTGAACACTATCAAGTGTGGCTCCCCCAACAAAAAGTTTAATGCTTGGTTTCTTTTTGGCACACACTCTGATGTGCACAGAGATTATTTTCTGGCTCTGCATTTTGAGATTTCTTGCGGAATGTTTGGGAGAGAGCATGTTTATGGTTCTAGGGATCAACCCTGGGGCAGCAAGACAAGCACCTATCAGGCCTAGCTGGAGAGAGGCTGTTTATTATTTGGGGCTGGGGGCGGCATACCCAGGGGTGCTCACATCAGAGTCTGGCCAAAAACACTAAATAGGCCAAACCAAAACAAAGCAGTTCGCACCTTTGAGCACAGCTCACATCAAAAAGGTAAAATAAAAATAGGGGTGACAGAGATATAAGCAGTAGGTAGGACGCTTCTTTCATTGCGGCTGACCTGGGTTTGATTCCCAGCACTCCATATGGTCCCATAAGCCCTTCCAGGAGTGCTTCCTGAACACGGAGCAGAATTAATTCCCAAGCAAATTGAGTGCAGCCCTCCAAGAAAAGAAAACAAAAGGTCAGAAACTACAAATGAAGGCTGGTCTGTGGGATAGAAACATTGCTGGGAGTGTAAACTGGCCTGACCCTATGGAAAACACCTTAGTGATTCCTAAAAGAAAAGAACTATCCCTGGATCCAACACTTCCATCCCTACGCACCTACCTAAAGAACACAGAAACACGCATTTGAAAAGACAATGTGAACCTACATCCATTGTGGTGCTATTTACAATAGCCAACTCTGGAAAGAACCTAAGGAACAGACAAATGTACAGATGAAGAAAAGGTGATGTAGACACACAATAGAAAACTACTCAGTAGCCAGGTGGCAAAATTGAAATTCTACCTTCGTGGTGACAGGGATGAAATGGAAGAGATGATGCAAAATGCAACTGGTTAGCCCAAAAGGAAGACATTCTGGATGACCCTCCCATTTGAAGCATGTAAGGAAACAAAGGTGAGAATAGAAACTAGTTTAAACAAACCCTTATACTCTGCCCACAGAACCAAGAGAGGGGAAAGTGGGCTGAACGGCCAATGAATCGATGAAAAAGTCTGACACTTCAGGGGTAGGCATGGCGTGGTAGCACTGTACCCGAAGATATAGAGTCGCCCATATATGTGCATGTATAAACATGCATAAACCAATGCTACCACAAAGTACAAATTAATTTTGGGGGAAAAAATATTATGTTACATGATACCTTTTTTAAGATCTAACAACAGAGACAAAATAACCTCCATCTAGAAGTCCAAGACTTGGAGTCAGAGCAAAAGCACAGTGGGAGGGCATTTGCCTGCACACAGCTGACCGTGGTTCAATCCTGCATCCCATATGGTCCCCCCAGTATTACCAGGAGTGATTCTGAGTGCAGAGCTAGGAGTGACCTCTGAGTACCACTCAGTGTGACCCCCCAAAAGCCAAAAAACATGAAAAATATGCTAGAATCACTAATTCCTTTTTTATTTGCAAACTGTCCCCTCATTTAATAGGTAAATATGCCCCCAAAAATAATTTTCATAACCACTTGTTTCTCTTCTGCTTACTTATGTTTCTATAAGACTAAAACAATTAATGATGTTTGTACACAGAGAACTGCATACACGAAAGCATCCTTTAGTTTTTCTATTTTGGATAACCAAGTCATCACTATCTCTAAGACCCCCTTTACAACTTCAAGAAGGCATAAACTGAGAACCCCTAACACTTTTGGGGAGAGATTGATACCTTGAAAGAGTTGGTACAGCATAATCTCCAAAAATTATGCAGATTTGTTGTAAATTTTGGATTTTAAATGTTTTTAAGTTTTTATACCATGATTCAATAGTTAAGTGACACATCACATTACCAAACATGCCATAAATTCCATGTATTCTTCGATATCTTGTCATGAGAAACCCAAATTTAGCAATACTATTAGATTGTTGCTCTACTTATCAAGATACTTAATGTTTGTGCCAATAACTGAGATTTATCATTTCTTGAATTTAGTGAACTCGTGCCATTGCTTTTTCCATTTGTTTTAGCAAGGACAGAACTGAACTTTTTTTAAGTCAATAAACCATTTCTTGTCTCTAAACTCTAAATATTCTCCCTTGGATGGCTTCCCTGGCTAAAATAGTGTTCCTTACCTCTGGCATCTTCCTTTTGGGAAAAGAATATTCTTTAGATTGTGCTCAGTAAGTCACAATCAAGTCTGTGAAATAATCCTGTGTGTGATGAAAAAATTCTGAAAATCATGAATACAAATATAACAATGGTTAAAGGCAAAATGCCACACAAAGGTGTGTTGTCTATCAAAATACTGTTTTTTGCAGTGAGTGCAGATGAAAACAAAGCAGGAATTTAGCCGAAAGGAGCCTTTGATGTCTTGGCTACTAGTCAGTCAAGTTGGAAAAAGCCATAATCAACAGCCACAGCCAAAGAAGAGAATCGGGATGCAACACAAAGGGGAAAGAGATAAGTACAGCAAACCTGAGATCAAAGGGTGGGTCAGTGAAGGAGTAAGCCAAAGCAGGAGGGAAAGGTGCCTGTGTGGAGCCCACATCACAGCAGCTGCGGGCAAAAGCAAGGCAAGAAATCAAAAGGTTGGGCAGAAGTGTCTCTTTGCTACTCTCCCGTGGTTTTAAAGACCCACATATTCCAATACTCAATAACGGCCAAAGAGCCCTAGAGCCTGCTCCAGTGAAAGAGTGGTATTGGGCAATCGTTCTGACAATATGTGTGTTAGATCATAGCCGATTACAAAAAGTCATAAAATGGTTGAGAGCCATTAAAAAAGCAATTAAAGGATAAATGTTTTCCACCAAACAGGGTGAAAATAGACTCCTTTAAACAGTTTAACACACTGGTTAAACCACAAAGAAAGCAAAGAAACTCTAATACCTGTGGTGTGTATGTGTGTGTGTGTGTGTGTATGTGTGTTCACACACCTCACTGAACTAGTGAAGACAATCCTCTAGTTGATTAAGCACTGGCTGAAATTTTTATAGGATTTTTTAAAATATTTGAGAGAGAGAGAGCGAGAGAAAGAAGAAAGTGCCTGCCATAGCGGCAGGTTGGTGGTAAGGGGGAGCGGGGAGGAAGGGAATGGTGGGCAGGAAACTGGGAAACTGGGAACATTGGTGCTGGGAATGTGCCCTGGTGGAGGGACAGGTGATGGTACGACGTATGATTGAAACCCAATCATGAACAGTTTTGTAATGGTCTATTTCATGGTGAGTCCATTAAAAAAACATCTTAAAGAGATATAATGCTATGGAACAACAAGACCATTATGAAACATAGATTTTCAAGACAGAATTATTATTTGGGGATGAATTAATTATAATTTGTTTCACTATTAAGTAACATAAAATCAAAATATGAATGGCTTGAAGAAAAGCAAGTTTATTTTGGGAAACAGGAGAGATAGCACAGGGGTTAAGGCACCCGAATTTCCCAGTTTGATCTCAGGTACCTCAGACAGATCCCCACGTAAACACCAGGAGTAATCCCTGGGCACAGAGCCAGGAATAAACCCTGCACACCATGGAGTCAGATTTAAAAACAGAAGGTCCCTAGAAAGGCAAAGCTTGGGCAGCTCAGCAAAATGGCCAAGGATCACGAACTCGCCTCCGTCATCCATTGCGGTTGGCCCTTATCTTCCAGTCAAAGCAACTGTTAGAATTCCTGCCACCATATTTTGATTTCAGGAAAAGGCAGAAAAAAGAAAGGCATGTGACACAGGAGGTCACATCTTATTTCACACCCACATTACATTATTCAACTAACTTTGTCATATAGTCTTATTTAACAACAAAAGGAGACTAAAGTTTAATCTTTAAATATATTGTTTAAAAAAACAGAAATTTAATCTTTCCAGTTTAAAATCTAATTTTTATTAAGGAGATGGGACGGTTTCAGTTATAATTTCGGTATTATATAACAAGGAAGTATTAATTTATGAATTGACAAGGAATTAATTGACTATTGACAGTATTAATTGACCAGGAAGTGACTCGAGCACCAACTAGTTCCCACCAAATGATCTGCCAAGCAGCAAAATAGCTGATTATTTATCTCAGTTGCCCTTTGCCCTGCAGAGATTAATGGAATAGGAACTATAACCATGAGACAGCCCACCCCCGCAACCATTCTTCCAACATGACACAGTTCCATTGGTCCACTAAATGCTTGCCCCTTTGTACATTCAGTCCTGTTAAGAGCTGGGTTTAGGGGCAGGAGTTATAGTACAGCAGGGAGAGCATTTGCAGTGCACACAGCCAACCTGGGTTTGATCCTTGGCATCCCCCAAACACCACTAGGAATAATTCCTGAGTACAGAGCCAGGAATAAGTCCAGAGTATCGCCATGTGAGACCCAAACAGCCAAAAAAAAAAAAGTTCAGGAAGACGCCCTTCCCTCTCTTTAATCGTTAGCCATGGTGATGCATGAAGGACAGGACTGTGTCACATTAATTCTTACTTGTGAATCTGCTTGGGTGGAATGATAGAATTACATATGGAGAAAAGCACATCAGAAAAAGTTCGCTGATGACACCAGTAGAATATAAAATAATGATGGGATATGGAACTTCTTAAACTATTGTTAGTAAAAGCAGATTCTCCCTACTAGCTATCTATTTTGGATATTTTCCAAGATACAATAAATCTATTTTCGATGTGGATTTTCATTTTGAATTAAAAATAGTCTTAGTTGATGATTTTGAAATGTGGCACAGCTAGAGAAACTGAGTTTTCTTACTGCTTCGTAATTAAAGGGTCCATGACATTCTTGGCTTTCCCTTTCATTACTCACATAACCCTTCTTTGAAAAACTCCTTTCACTTGTAAGTGTTCCCTGTCAAATATTTGTTTTTAATCAAGATACAAAGTTTTACAATATGAAATTCTCCATTTTGACAATCTGAAAATAAACAATTCAGTGCCTTTTGGTGCAGTAACAACGTAACACAACATTCATCACTAATTTCCAAACCATTTTCATCCGCCCACGAGAAACCCTGGACCCATGAGCAGTTGGTTCCAAGTTCCTTCCCTCGCCCATGCCGCAGCAACCACTCTTCTGCTTTCTTCTTCATGTATTTTCCTATTCTGGGCACAGAACGAAGTAACCCTCGACAGAGATGCTTGGTGTCTGGATTCCTTTATGTACATAATGCTTACAATGTTTATTTAACCGTTGTTACCAATATATGAGTTTAGGTCTAGCTAATGGCGTCTTCATTTGGCCATTAGCTAGACCTAAATTAATGTAGACCTAAACCAATGTAGCCCAATGGCCCAGATGCCATTGGGCTACATTGACACCTGATAGGTCCAATGGAAATGTTACTGGAGCCCACTCAAGCAAATCGATGAATAATGGGATTCAAATGGTCAAGTGTTCAATGGCGTCTTCATATTCACTTGAGATGAAGCAGAAATAGAGCAATATAATTTTAACACAGATGTCATCTATACATGAGTAACAACCCATTACATAGATAACTACATTTTGCTTACACTCTTATCAGTTTCCATCTCTGATCATTTGTTTTACTACAATTTTTTAAAACATCATGATATGAACATTCAAAATGTCTATGAACATTCAAGTTGTTTTGGGTAACTTGCATTCAAATATATTTGATACATACTAGATATATATTGGACACATAACTAGAAGTGAGACTACTGGATCATACACTAATTAGATGTTTCATTTCTTAGGTATTACCAAACTCTTAGATAGCAGCTGCTCCATTTTTACATCCCCACCTCTCCAAGAGGCTGCAATATATTATCTTGCCAGCAATAGTTTCCTTTCAAAAATATTATTTTATTATACTGTCTGAGGAAACTAAAGTAATACCCCACTTTGGTTTTGCTCTGAATTCCCTAGTGACACAGAATGTTAAGCAACTTATCATATACCTACTGGCAATTCATAAGCATATTTTCTTGGGATAAGTATCTATTCTAGTCTTTTATGCTTTTTAAATTAAATTGATTGCTTTTGTTCTTTTTGTTGTAAACTGCTCCTTTCAACTATTTTAAGTCAATCTTTTTTGACAATGGCTTTTCAATCTAATGACAGTTGCTAAATGAACTCTTTAAAATAAACAAACAAATATAGATTGCCTACCACAGCCACCAAAACACACACACACATACATTTACACACACACACACACACACACACCATATTCACTCTGGATTTGATTATTAAATTCCAGTACTCTGTGAAAGAAAGCAGAAAAGTAAGAAATGTTATTTTTTTCAAATTAATAGGAAGTGAAATAATTTATTCTTGCATATATTTGATCAAAAACTAGCTATCACTCAATTAGACATTCAGATTATTGAAAACCTTTAGAGGAACCCTATTCATTTTCATACCTTCTATCATTACAGGATAATACATTATAGAGGTTAATTGTATGTAAAAATACATAGAAAGAGGAAAAGCATTTATGAAAATGCTTTTCATAAATGATGACTTCAATTTACACGAATTTAAAGAAGCTGAAGTTTCTGATCTAGAGATAGATGCCTGTGTTCTATGTTCCCTCACAGAAGGTGCTACATTGAAAGGAACATTGCCTCTCATACAATATACAAGGCTCTGTCATCTAAACTTTCACAGAAAAAATGTCTCTTAATTGAAGGCGTTCAGGAGGCATCGTTTTGCTGCTTTTGGATTGTCTAAGGCAGCTGGAAATCTGGCCCAGAGCAATAGCGCAGTGGGGAGGGTGTTGGCCTTACACATAGCCAACCTGGGTTCAATCTCTGGCATCCCATCGGGTCCCCACTCGTCTTACATGATCCCTGAGTGCACAGCCAGGAGTAATCCCTGAACACCACAGGTAAGGTCCAAAACAACCAAAAACCAGAATAAGATAACTGGAAATCATCTGTGATGAATTGAAATATGAAGGAAATCTGTAAGTCAAATGAACAACAACCTGATTCAAGTATGCATTTTTTACGAAAGTCTAAGGAAGAAATGTATAAAACTATACATTATGGCTCCCAATGCCTAAAACATGGAAAACTGAGGAATTCAAAACACTGAATTTTACAAGTGTGTCTGGAATTTTTGAAACGAGGTAGAAAATTATGTGTAGAGTAGCGGTAGTCTAGTACAGTCCAGAACATAAGCTTTAAAATCAGACCATCTGGACGTAAGACCCTGTGTCACCTGGAACCCCGTGAGCCGCCTTGCTGCTTCATATTCTCTTCCCTGAGCACTGCAATGAGAGGCACTAGAGGAAAAATGAACATCTGCTGGAGAAAGAAACATTTCAGCTCCTTTTGGTTTCCTGTTTCCATCAGCATCACCCTAGCAACTCTTCTCAATCTCAGAGGCAGCAGTTGCTCCAGTCACAGAAACAATTCAGTTGAAACCAGTTTGCTGTTTAGCATTTGCAGAACTGTCCTATCAAATTCTCTCAGGACAGAATGACTATCTGTCTGTCCACTATTGACTCAGAGAGCAGGAGGACTAGATGTCCGCTACCTTCTCCTCAGAGTATAGGAGGACTAGCTGTCCGCTACTTTCTCAGAGAACAGGACTCTGTCCACTACCTTCTCCTCAGAGAACAGGAGGACTAGCTGTCCGCTACCTTCTCCTCAGAGAACAGGAGGACTAGCTATCTGCTACCTTCTCCTCAGAGTACAGGAGGACTAGCTATTAGCTATCTTCTCCTCAGAGAACACGAGGACTAGCTGTCCACTACTTCATCTTCAGAAGTTTGAGTTCCAGACTCAAAAAGAATATTGTTAAAGTTTCTAATTTTCAAAAAGTTTAATGTGGGGCTGGAGCGATAGCACAGCAGGTAGGGCATTTGTGCCTGCTTGAGCAAATCAATGATCAATGGGAAGACAAGTAATACAAGTGATATCTTAACATAGACATGCCATAACTTACAAAAATATATGTTAAAATTAAATACCCATATTTTGATAATAGCATGAAGTCCAAATCTACTTGGTTAGATCTGGTTACTAAGAAGGTCATTGTGAATGAATTTCAATGGTATACAATACACAAGTTCATAATAGCCACTTTCTATCGTCAAAATTCTATCGTCAGAAACATAATGATACAACTGGAGTTGTAAGGCTCAACTAAGACTACACAAGAAACAAAATAATTTTTAATGCCAACGGTTACTTGGAGAAGTAGATTAGAGACTTGGAGAAAAAAATCAAGAAATTTTTACTTCTTATATTATTCTTGCTCAAACTTTAATGAAAGTGTTAAAACTTTTATTTTATAACAAGTATGCACTGCTCTGTTAATGAAAGAGGTAATTACCTTTAAAAGAATTATTTCCAAAGAAGAAACAAATAAAAGAGACTTAAGAAAAGTCTCATCATTTTTAAAGAAATTTTCCATTACCGATGGATAATGCCACCCTGGGAAACATATGTTCCCTGGGGTAAAATTGCAATTATCAATAAAAACTAAATAAGAATTTGTTTTAATGCCTTGAGGAAGAAACAAAGAATATGTGGCTTGTGGCACTTGAGTAAAGCAGTGATATTCAAAGCTGCATTCACAATCAGGAACCTGTGCCCAGATATAAATTTATATACTGCTTCCTTCTGTGCATTTTCATTAAAGCAATTAAGTTAATCAGATGAACTTAAACTGTACTTACTGACTCAACTCATTCACATTCTGATACTTATTGTCACAAACAACTTGGGGACCAGAGGTCATGCTTTGACTAGCACTGAGTCGACAAACATCAAGAAAGCATTCCGAGAAAACAACTTCATTCTCTTCGGTGTGGACATTCATTCTGCAATGACCAATACTATAGAAGATAAAAGCATGCAGCTCACTGCTGTCTGGAGGAAACCGGAAGCATCGTGTTAGGTGAGGTAAGACAGAGGGGGACGGACAAATCTGAAAGACCTTCCTCGTCTTTGATAGGTGGAAAAATGAAACAAGGTCATAGAGTGTATCAAGGTAACAGTGCATTCAAGACAAAACAAAACTTTTGCCCTGGATAGAACTGGGATTATGACAAGATGTAAGGAAGTTCGAGTAATATGAGGAGTGAAAGCAACAAAAAGACATTGAGGGGTCTTGAGCACTTTGGGATAGGCGAGGAAGCAGAAACATCAGCACTCTAGCAAACTTATGAGTGTTAGGGTCAGCTATATAAAAATAAAAAGATTTTCTTTTTAATCATTTTAAATAAGTTTAAAGATACTTAATAATTTATTTTAAAATAAAAATTTTCTTAAAATAATAAATTTTAATTTTATATTATAAAATGTCGTTTAAAAATTTTTTAAGTATTTTATTATACCACCGTGAGATACACAATCACAAAGATACAATTAAAAGGTTCATACCTGGGTTTTGGTCATACAGTGTTCCAGCACTCATCCCTCCACCAGTGCCCATCTCTCACCACCAATTACCCAGTTCCCTCCCCCCTCCCCCAGCCCGCCTCCATGGCAGGTTCCCCATTTCTTTCTCCTTCTCTCTCTCTCCCTTCCTTCCCTCCAGTCTATGGACTACAGAACATACATTAAAGGGTTGTCATGTGTGTCCTTTTGCCTGTATTTAATGCTCAGTTCTAGGTTGGCACTAGTACCCTAGACAGTTGTCAGCACACTGTTCAATTCTCTGTCCTACCCAGCCTCTAACTCCCACACATTTGCGACAATTTCTAGCCTTGACAAGACCTCCTGATACAAGGTCATGTTTCACTTGATCTTGGATATTGGCATCACAATATGCACATATATATCTATGCCATGCAAATAAATGCAGTCATTCTGTATCTGTCTCTCTCCTTCTGGCTAATTTCATTCAACATAATCTTCTCCATGTCCATCCATTTATAGGCAAATTTCATAACTTCATTTTTCTAACAGCTGCATAGTATTCCATTGTGTAGATGTACCAAAGCTTCTTTATCCAGTCATCGATTCTCAGGCACTCTGGTTGTTTCCAGATTCTGGCTATTGTGAATAATGTTGCTATGAACATAAAAGTAGGGATGGTATTTCCGCTGCATATTTTGGCTTCCCAGAGTAGATTCCCAGGAGTGGTATGGCTGGGTCAAATGGGAGTTCAATTTCTAGTCTTTGGAGGAATGTTCATGTTGTTTTCCAGAAAGGCTGTACCAGCCGGCATTCCCACCAACAATGGATGAGGGAATGTCATTTAAATTTTATATAATAAATATATTATTAGATATAAAGATGTCTTTATAAAATTTATAATAAAATTTTTATCATAAATTTTCATTTTCTATTATAAAATGAGTTCATTTTATAAAATTTTAATACAATTTTAAATACAAATTAAAAGTGATATTTAAAATTTGTATTTAGGGAGCTGGAGTGACAAAACAGCGGGTAGGGCGTTTGCGTTTTCTCTTCTTCTCCCACTCTGACCCGCATCTTCTGTTGCTGCTTCTGTACTTCTGAGGAAGTGCCTGTGGAACCTCAACTCTCCCTGCTCAAGCTCTTCAACCTTTCCACCCAACTCTCCACAGTGTTTTTTATGAAACTAGTTCTGCATCTCTTGGACATCTTTCCATGATCCACAGGAGAGCATTCCCTTCCCAGGGGTCTTATCAGTTATTTGACCTGTTTCCACTCACTGCAGGACAGATGCCAAGCTCTCAGCTCTACTGCCAGGCTCCAGAGCCAAGGTGGGTGACAGAACCCTTATCAAGAGAAACAGAACTTCAGCCCCCTGCCCCCAGCCCCTTCCCTCTAGCGCCAGCTGCCGCAGAGACAGACAGAAAGCATTGAAATGATTTTCCTTCTGCTTCCTAGTGCAAACCACAACAACATCCACTTGTTCAGTAGATGCAGGGCTCTCTCCCTTTGAGAGACGCTGCAAGGTTTCACTTGTGGGTGATTCTGGAGCCAGTCAAATGCCCACCAAACAAGCAACAGTCCTCTATATCCAACATACTTGGCTCATGTTCTCTTAGTCCTTCTGGGGAAAAGCAGGGAGCACCTCATCTATGGACAGAGGCCTCTGCATGGGGCCTAAAAAATTGGCGAGCTTTCTAGTGTGATGCTCTCAAGAAGAGAACCCTATCCATAGTGTCAAAGGATCTGGCACCAAGAAGATCTTGTAGATGGGAATTTTGGCCCGGAAGGGATTTCTAAATGACCCTCCAGTTAGACCTCTTCTGCAGGCAACAAGCAAACTCTCATGACGCTTTCTGAGAAGCCTCGGTTCTTATCTATGTTTGCTTTGGAGAGATTTTCAGCCAGGGAGGGGCTCAAACCTTATATATTAGACAATCTCTCTCTCTCTCTCTCTCTCTCGCTCTCTCTCTCTCTTGCTCTCTTTCTCTCTTTCATGGGCAAAACCTGAAAAAAGTGCTCAATGCTTTACCACAGTACTTCTAAAGCTTTTTTTTTTTTTTGGGGTCACACCCGGCAATGCTCAGGGGTTACTCCTGGCTCTGTACTCAGGAATTACTCCTGGCAGTGCTCGGGGTACCATATGGGATGCCTGGGATCGAACCCAGGCCAGCACAGGCTGGCCGCGTGCAAGGCAAACGCCCTACCCGCTGGATACCACAGTATTTCTAATACTTTCCCCTATATCCTCACCCAGAACCTCCAGCTCAAACACACCAGCTCCGCTATCTGCCTTCCCCAGCCTTCAGACTCACACAGGTGGCAAAGATCTGGAACTCTGAGACCACATGCTCTTTTACCTTAGGGAAGGAATGAAATGTTGCTTCCCAAATCCATAATCAACCAGTTAATTATGAAAAAAGTTAAGAAAATTACCCAGGACAAAAATAAAAATCCAGCTTTTCTTTCAAGGGTTGCTTAAGAGGCCCTCAGGAAGTTTACAAATACTGATCAAACCTCAGGAGGGTGAATCTCTTTGGGGACAACATTCATTACTTAATCTGTCCTACTATTTGATCACTTGGTCACTGACATCCTGTTATTCACCAATTTGCACGAGCAGGAGCCAATAACGTTTTCATTTGTCCCTGTCACATGCCAGTGTAGCCCAATGGCATCTGCTTGCTTCATGCGTATTCACTATGCCAAAACCAGTAGAAGCCAGTAAAAACAATGTTTATTCCAGTCCTACTACTACCAGGATAAAATTATACAAATTAGGTCTGGGACTACAGTCCCTCGGCCCCAAATAGTGTACATAACAGCCAGCAAACTTGATAATCCAGGATGAGGCAGAGGAACAAAAGGAGATAGAGGGACTAGACAGGCTTAATGACTTGTACCCGCTGTGGCAGGTGACTGCCGAGGGAGACTCAGAGGTTAAAGATTATACAGAAGAAAACTCCTGTTTAACCATTCAGGTCACTAGATCTTGGTCATCGATCTTGGGAGAAAAATAATGGCGCTCCCATTAGAATGAGGTTCAATTGTCTAGTACTTGAGTGATTTGGCTCCTTTCTAATCCCATCTATAAGTATTAGACAAACGGACCATTAAGTCTTTTTTTTTAAAGATATACAATTAAAAAGTTCATATTTGGGTTTTGGTCATACAGTGTAGCAGCACCCATCCCGCCACCAGTGCCCATCTCCCACCACCAACGTCCCCGGTTCCCTCCCCCTCCCCCCCAGCCCTCTTCCATGGCAGGTTCTTTATTTCTTTCCATTTCTCTATCTTTCTCTTTTCCTTCCTCTCCAGACTATGGATTACAAAACATACATTAAAGGGTTGTCATGTGTATCCTTTTGCCTCTATTTAATGCTCAGTTCTAGGTTGGCATTAGTACCCTCACAATTGTTAGCACACTGTTCCATTTTCTGTCTTACCTAGCCTCTGACTCCCACACGTTTGTGATAATTTCCACCTTTGACAGGACCTCCTGATGTATGTTTCACTTGACCTTGGATATTGGTATCATAATATGTACCTATATATTTATGTTATGCAGATAAATGCAGTCATTCTGTAACTGTCTCTCTCCTTCTGGCTAATTTCGCTCAACATAATCTTCTCCATGTCCATCCATTTGTAGGCAAATTTTATAACTTCATTTTTCCTAACAGCTGCATAGTATTCCATTGTGTAGATGTACCAAAGCTTTTTATCCAGTCATCTATTTTCGGGCACTCGGGTTGCTTCCAGATTCTGGCTATTGTGAATAATGCTGCTATGAACATAAAAGTAGGGATGGTGTTTCCGCTGCGTATTTTTGGTTTCCCAGAGTAGATTCCCAGGAGTGGTATGGCTGGGTCAAATGGGAGTTCAATTTCTAGTCTTTGGAGGAATGTCCATATTGTTTTCCAGAAAGGCTGTACCAGCCGGCATTCCCACCAACAATGGATGAGTGTCCCCTTTTCCCCACACCCACGCCAGCACTTGTTGTTCTTGTTCTTTTGAATATGTGCCAGTCTCTGTGGTGTAAAGTGGTATCTCATTGTTGTTTTGATTTGCATCTCTCTGATGATTAGTGATCATGAGCATTTTTTCATATGTTTTTTGGCCATTCGAATTTCTTCCTTGCTGAAGTTTCTGTTCATTTCTTCTCCCCATTTTTTGATGGGGTTGTTTGTTTTCTTCTTGTAAAGTTCTACCAGTGCCTGATATATCCTGGATATTAACCCCTTATCAGATGAGTATTGGGTGAATATTATTTCCCATTCTGTGGACTGCTTTTGTATCTTAGTCACTGTTTCTTTTGAGGTGCAGAAGCTTTTTAGTTTCATGTAGTCCCATATATTTATCTTTTCTTCTAGTTGCTTTGTTAGAGATGTTTCATCTTTGAAGATGCCTTTAACTTCAATGTCATGGAGGGTTTTTCCTATATTTTCTTCAATGTACTTTATGGATTCAAGTCTGATATTGAGATCTTTAATCCACTTTGATCTGATTTTTGTGCATGGTGTTAGACACAGGTCCAAATTCATTTTTTTTACATGTCGCTGCCCAGTTTTCCCAACACCACTTATTGAAGAGGCTTTCCTTACTCCATTTTAGACTCGTTGCACCTTTATCAAAGATTAAATGATCATGTGTTTGAGGTTGGGTGTCAGGATACTCAATTCTATTCCATAGGTCCACGGGTCTGTTTTTTATTCCAATACCATGCTGTTTTAATTACTACTGCCTTGTAGTACAGTTTGAAGTTGGGTAAGGTGATGCCTCCCATCTTCTTTTTCCCGAGGATTGCTTTAGCTATCCTTGGGGGTTTATCGTTCCATACAAATTTCAGGATTGTTTGGTCAATTTCTTTGAAGAATGTCATGGGTATCCTCATAGGGACTGCATTGAATCTGTATAGAGCTCTAGGGAGTATTACCATTTTGACAATGTTGATTCTCCCCATCCATGAGCAGGGAATGTGTTTCCATTTCCTTGTGTCCTCTTTTATCTCTTGGAGCAGTGTCTTGTAGTTTTCTTTGTACAGGTCCTTTACACACTTGGGTAAGTTGATTCCTAGGTATTTGATTTTCTGTGGCACAATTGTGAATGGAATTGTTTCCTTAATATCCCTTTCTTCTCTTTCGTTATTTGTATATAGGAAAGCCACCGACTTTTGCGTGTTGATTTTGTATCCTGCCACTCTACTATATGCGTCTATTGTTTCTAGGAGTTTTTTGGTAGAGAGTTTAGGGTTCTCTAGGTATAATATCATGTCATCTGCAAATAATGATAGCTTGACTTCTTCCTTGCCTATCTGGATGCCCTTGATGTCCTTTTCTTCTCTGATTGCTATGGCAAGTACTTCCAGTACTATATTGAATAAAAGAGGTGAGAGTGGGCAACCTTGTCTTGTCCCTGATCTCAGGGGGAAGGCTTTCAACTTTTCCCCATTGAGAATGATGCTCGCTGTGGACTTTTGGTAGATGGCTGTAACTATCTTGAGGAAAGTCCCTTCAATTCCCATTTTCTGGAGGGTTTTAATCATGAACGGGTGCTGGATCTTGTCAAATGCTTTCTCTGCGTCTATTGATAGGATCATATGGTTTTTATTTTTTTCTCTTATTGATATGATGTATTATGTTGATTGACTTGCGAATGTTGAACCATCCTTGCATACCCGGGATGAATCCTACTTGGTCATGATGTATAATCTTCTTGATGACGGACCATTAAGTCTTGAACTTACCTCCAGACAAATCTCTAACCTAACAAGCAGCAAAATACTTAGGATATGCCATCACCCATAAACAAAGTTTCTCTGAGAAGGGAGGGAGGGGGAGAGAGAGAGAGAGAGAGAGAGAGAGAGAGAGAGAGAGAGACTGGAGTCACTCCCTAAGACTTAAAAACAAACATATAAACAAAATTTTTAGAACTACCATTTGTAGTAATTACAAGGCCTCTTTGTGAGACTATCAAAGGGCCAAATATAGTTCCTCTAGACTGGAATAATCAGTTTAGAAGGTGTTGCAGGACTCCTCTAAGAGCCCCCTTCTCTACCTTAGAAAAGTTTTTCCAGGCAGATCTTAGCTCAAGACATTAGCATATAAAGGCCCTAGGTGAGGTGCTGGGAGAGATTACCTGAGGGCATTTGACCCTCCCTACTTTCCATAACAGTGGGAGGGAGGTCTGAGTTGCAGGGGTATAATACTAGCCTGCTTCCTCTCTCAAATGCCTCTTTTTGGGCTCTCTCTTTTGTGAGCTTGCACCCTTCTTGGGAGTCTTGTCTTTGTCTCCTCTTTACAGGACCTTTACACGTGGTGGCCGCCATCTTGGCCTACACGTGGCTGGGGTTCTAACCGGGAATCCTAGGCACCAGATTTTTCCTTTTGCTAATTTGTATGCCTGAACCTGTGATAAGTAAAGCCTTTTAAAACTGCATCGGATTCCTGAGTTTTCATCCATTCCTCGCCAGCTTCAGAGGTAGAAGGGAACTCACTTCCTGGCACTGTTGGGGACCCTGGTGGAGCTCCCCGACAAGAAGGTATGTTGGTGCTTTAAAAAATCTTGCCCAAACTGGCCTCCTGCACTTATGCCTACTGTTGACAAATCTTTCATTCTCCCTGGTGGTTGCCTTGGGACTTCTGACTCCAGAGTTGGGAAGACCCTGCCCCCCAGGCACTCACTAGGATAACCTGCACCCCTACACCTCTTTTACCATGTACTTCCAACCTGCAATAAACAGAGCTCCTTGTCTAAGACTTTACCATGAAACGGCCTTCTTCACCTCTTCCCCTGCACTATTCCAAAGTTATATCTAAAGTTGGAGTTGAGCCTGTCCTTGGAGTGTCACAAACCAGCCTGATGAGACCCTTCTTTTCCTTATCTGAGTTACACATCAAAACAGAAAAGGATTCACCACACACTAGTGTTGCAGCACTCCTCTAACAGCCTCTGCATCTACCCTGGATTGCCTCCTGCAGATCACTTTGTAGATAGGGGGTTAGTCTAAATGTGGCAGTTTATCTGACCATGTATTCTGTACTGGCTGGTATAAATATTCTCTCATGCTGCCACAATCTTTGTGGGACTAGCTAGATCTTACCAGCATATTTGCCTGGCCACGTTCGATCCCTAAGTAATTAGACCAGAGAGAAATGCTGTTTGCCTCTAAGCAAGCAAGCATGGCTCCCTGATAACTCAAAGGCAACTAAAATACAAAACTACCATCAAGTAGACGAGACTTGTGAAGGCTTGGAGAAATATTTAACTGGCATTAGTATTAGTCTTTGGTACAGAGACATGCCATCTCAGAAACCCCCTTCTCTACCCTATAAAGGCTTTTCCAGGCAGATATTGGCTCAAGACATTAGCATATAAAAGGGCCTAGGTGAGGTGTTGGAAGAAATTACCTGAGGGCATTTGACCCTCCCTGCTTTCCATAATAGTGGGAGGAAGGCCTGAGTTGCAGGGGTTTAAAACTAGCCTGCTTCTTCTCTCGCTCTCTCTCTTTGGGCTTTCTTTTTGGGCTCTCTCTTTGTGAGCTCTGCACCCTTCTTGGGAGTCTTGTCTTTGTCTCCTCTTTATAGGGCCTTAACACGTGGTGGCCACCATTTTGGCCTACACGTGGCTGGGGATCCTAAGCACAGGGTTTTTCCTATTGTTGATTTGTATGCCAGAACCTGTGATAAGTAAAGCCTTTTAAAACTGCATCAGATTCCTGAGTCTTCATCCATTCCCGCTGGCTTTGGAGGTAGAAGGGAACTTGCTTCCTGGCACTGTTGGGGACCCCAGCAGCATCCCCGACACACTACGATCCCGGACTCATGAGTGACTCTCCAGGGAGACTGACCAGAGGCACAACTGATACAGTTCCTTGCTGCACTGTGCACACCATTTTAACATAACAACCCAGTTCAATATTGGGTCTTTCCCAAAACCTCTACCATATGTGTGTTGCAATGATCAATGTGGTTGCAGCTGGCTAGAGAAGCTGGTGTGGGGATGGAGAGTGGGTTGGAGGCTGCGGCCTTCGGTGGCGGTAGGGTCACACTGGTGGTGGGACTGGTGTTGAAAAATGAATGCTTGTGACAACTATACTGTGAAGAAATTTGCAAATCATGGTGCTTTAATAAAGTTGTAAAAAAATAAAATCACTTAAAAAAGGAAGAAAGGAAAGAGGAACGAATCTATTATCAAAGGAAAGTGTCTTAGAAGTAAGAGCTGTATGTGTCTAGTAATGTGCCTCCCTCCCTGGAACCAACCTGAGGCCTAACTTTGGCTATGCAGGAAAGACACACTCAACACAGCTTTATGTCTCACGCTTCTCTGTGCAAGAGGGAAAAACAGAAGTCAAAGCCCTTGGTGGTCATGTGACCACTGTTTTTAGGAGATAAGGTCTAATCAAGAAAAGTGGAAAAGAGTCATGAGAAGCTTCTGGTCCCAATACCAGGCTGAGTGAGTGTACTGGGACACCCTGGAGGGAGATAGGTGAATCCCCAATCCATCCAAACAGGAGCCCAGCGCCAAAAAACCTCCACACTCCACAATCGCTGCCATGTCCAAGACCAAACTCCACTGTTTGGACAAGCTCCACCAGAAATTAATCCATTGAAAAACTCAGGTAAGCAGGTTTTGCAACTAAAATCTCCAGGCTTTCACGGAGTTGGGGAAGGGCTACCTCCCCGCATCTTTCTATTTTTTCCAGAAGGCCCAGCAGTCATAGGCTTAACACAGGAGGTAATCCTTGTCCTGGGCACTTTCCAGGTCATGGCATCAGTTTGTGAGCACTTCCCATCGGCATCATAAACAGTGGGACTATGCTTGTCATATGTGGTGGGACCAGGGTATGGACTCAGGACCCTGCACTTTCCAGCCAGTAAGCCATCATCCAGGTCTGCAAAACCAAAAATCTCAGAAACAATGTTTCCCCTCTTCCCTTTTCTCCTCTTTTCTCCCTTGCTCACATTACTAGGCCAAACTGAATTTCACTTCTTAATATCTAATCAGTGTTTTCCTTTCCATTTCCATTGTTCTTGTCTTAGTTGGAAAGCACAGTATTATTCAAATGTAATCTAGTATAATATTTCCTCAACTATGTAATCCAATTTCAACTCCCCACAATAATACATGTTTTGTTTGGGATTATTTCCATTTCTTTCTCTTGCTCCTAACTTTACCTCCTTCTTTATCAATAACATACCCAGATTTTGCTAAGTGACCATGAGATGTGTTTTCCTTTTACAAAATTCTTTCCAATTGGTGATCTATGTGTATGTATATGAATGGCCCCCACTGACTGGAATATTCGACTACTAAAAATTATCTTTGACTATGAATATGAATGCTCAATAAAGAAATTAAAACATATATTTTGGGTCAGTGAACTAGAGAACAATTTAATAATAAAAATTTCATAGTAAAATGTAAACCGATTACACAAGACAATCAATGATCCTTTTATTTGTTTGAATACCACAAAGGCTCAGCTGTGGAGCATCCAGGGGTTTTGTTTCATGCATAGATGGCTCCTTTGAGTAACAATGCCCCTGTAACCAAATGCAGTTAGTGAAACCCACTGTACAAGCTTATGCTATACAAATATGTGCTTTCATCTCTGCAACTCCCCCTGAAACACTTTTTATCAAAGTTACAGTTACCTTAGATGTGTTCAATCCCACCTAAATATCAAGTATTCACTTTAGTCTGTCATACACTGCTTCTTCTACCCTGTGTGCTGGGACGAAGTCTTTGGTCTGATAGCTCAGCCAGTGTTTGAGAAAGTAAATCGCTTTCAAGTTCAGGGTGAATTTTTTCAAAAGGATCTTACAAAGGTTTCTGATGACAACACGGTGTCTGTCCCACCACTCTCAGCTCAATCCTGATTTTGAACTCCAGATTCACCACCAAGCTTACATTCTGACGTTTGTAAGAGCTGAAAAGATTTTTCTATCCCAACTCAATGCCACCTACAGATTTTATAGTCAAGGAGACAGAAACCACAGGAGAGGAAAGCCTGGGTTCGATGTCTTCCAGATGTTTGCCATGATTGAGTTTTATTTGCCTGATAGTCATGGGATTTTAAAAAGGAGGAATCTGGTAATCCCTCAAACCACGACGCCTGTCTTCCCTTATTCCATGACCTTTGATTCCAACACAACTGCCTCTCCTGACTAGGTATAAAAGCAGGGCTTGGCTTCTTTAAACCTGAAGCACCTTCAAATTTTTCCAGAGGGAGGATCACTGGGGAGAGGAACAGGGGTTTCTGCTACTGATGGGCAATGAACTACCACTCCATGGAGCTTACGCCCCCTCCCTCCTATGAAGAACAAGCCAGACGTAAATAGACATAAAAGCTACTGGCTCAGGGACAGAGAGATGCAGATGCCCAGGAGGTAAAGTTCTTGCTTTGCATGTGGCTGATGCTAGAGTGACTACTGGGAACTACACCTAGTTCCCGGAGCTCTACCAGAAACGTTCCTGAGGACAGAGCCAGGAGTAAGCTCTGCATGCACCGGATGGAGTCCAAAAACAAATACCGACAACAACCACACAAAGTACTAACTTCACTTGTATCTATACACATAACAGCCGCCTTGCACTGCTTTCATTAGCAAATCATTATGTAGTTTTTTTCAGAGTCTTGGTTTTGTGAGGTGCTTTTGCTTGGGAATTGGATTTGGTGGTACAGAAATTTGAATCCAGGGTCTCAGAAATGCAGGAAGATGATGCCACTAGTGGGCCATCATCTAAGCAACCACACTTTGTGGGTTTTCTAGATACATCTATATCTACTAAACTGAATGCGGGTGCAGTATGGAAACAGGAGACAATTTCTTCCAAGTAGTGTTACACCATAAAATACTCTGAATACAGCTCCTGTAAAGTCCTGATTTGAGTATTTCAGCACTTTCTAAAGCTATCATTTTCATTATGTGTCCTAAAGAATATTCATGGAAGAGTTGTGATTCCAATAGTCTACTGCTAGTAAACAGGAAATAAAAATGTACATTTTCCCCTTTTTGGTCACCCATGCAAAGAATATATTCTAACTCGAAATGAAGAGTAGCAATACCATTATGACATTAAATTTGAAATGGGATCAAAGTAAATACATCACTGGGAATGTTCATGTAAAAGCTAAATAAAATGTTTTAATTAAATCACCATGAGATATAGAGTTCCAAAAAGTTGCTCATGGTTGGGTTTCTGTCACACACTGTTCCAACATCCATCCCTTCCTGGCTAATGGTCCCAGTCTCCCTCCTCCTGACTCAGCCTGCCTCGTCCTCCCTCCCTCTCTCTCCTGTCTCCCTCTCCCCTCTTCCCTTTCTCTGGTATTGTGGTTTGCAATACTTTTGCTGAACTAAGTTCTAGCAGCAACCAATGGAAATAAAGAAAGTACAAAACAAGTCTTTATGGAAGCAATATCAGTAGATTTCAAGGAGACTCTACTTCTACAAATCAAAACATCAAGGCAGTAAGTCCTTGCTCCTGTCAATATTTATCTCTCAGGTTAATCTATATAGAAGTGGGACTCAAACAAGAATGAAGGCTCTGGCTGTCTCCTCCATGTACATTATTGCTTAAGCAATGCAAGTTAAGATTGGTGTCTGGATGCATAAAATTGACTTAGGAAGACGTTCTTTTGCAAAGTACACTCTAAAGCAAATGGCCTACCAAGCTCGTAAGAAGTCATGAATTTCTTTTTTGAGAATGTGGTACAATTGCAGTTAATGCAAACAATTGCTGCCATGAACTCAGCAGAGCCAGTGGAAGAAACCCATTTATACATGTGCTCCGACTTAGCTAATGCCACTGCCAGTGTCTCTGGACCCAAAGACTGTTAAGGACAGCCAGGCAGACTACTTTGCGCACTGACTTAGCTAATGCCACGGCCAGTGTCTCTGGTCCCAAAGAGTGTGAAGGACAGCCAGGCAGACTACTTTTACATTTATTTCCTTCCTTATCACAAACCAAGAAATAGCGCTGTTGTTGCTGCAACTAATGCTGTTGTTTCCGCAGATAAAAACACCACACTGTTTGAAAAGCATCCTTCCCTTCACATAGTTTTCACTTCAAGTGGGAGAGCCAGAAAGACCAAATTGGCTCAGAATCTAAAGAAGGAAGAAAACCCCTGATGCCAAGATGAATATAACTAGGAACCCAAACTATAATTGTTTCTACTCTACTCAGGTGGGGTGGAAACAATTATAGCTGTGCATAGCACAGTATGCACAAAACGATGGAGCAGTATTTTATCATTGTTTGACTTAAAATTGCTGATGCATGGGGATGATATGAAGCAACTTTAGTCGAGTTTTGGGGGCATTTCTCGAGTTCATAGAGGTGATCAGCTTCCTCACTCTTACACTAGAACATGATCTGTTCTAAGTCTAACCCCACCTATGAGGAGTGACTGTGTGACTGTGAATATTTTAGCCATGTTCCCTCATGCTTACTGGTTCTCGCTCTCATTCTGTCTCATTCTCTCTCTCTCACACACATACACACACTCACACATACACACACAACTTCCATTTGCAGAAGTATTCCCTGCCTGCTAGTTGGTCCTCAATGGCATCTTATTTCACCTATCAAGATTTCCAATTAAAAGCATGGAGAAATGGCAGCAGCCAAAGGTAAGTCGGGAGTTCTTCATCCAAAGGATGTATATTTAGAATAAAGGAAAAGGAACAAGTGGTTCAAAAATAGGCAGCGCTAAGCCTCTGCCTGCTCCCCCGTGACCATCGGTACAGCCCCCACAGTAGCATCAGAATGAAAACAGCCGTTTCAAGGGTCAGAAAGCTCCTGGGCTAAGTTCCTGGAGGAGAACTTAGGCCAAGGAACTGGGAAAAAATGGAGATAACAACTTAGAAGTCATTAAGTTTAAGAGAGACTCAAGAGATTGGCGAAAAAGGAGAAATGGAGTGGGCATGAATAACCTCGGCTGGTCTAATCAGCGGCAGTAAAGTCAGCTTATTAGGATGCTAAAGAGTAAATAAAAGTCGGAAATCTTTATGTGTCATCCTTGATCTTGGAAATTCAGTATGATTTTAAACTCTTAAGTGAAGCCTATTAATTTTCCTGATGCACTGCTAATCCTATTCTGAACAGGGAAAATCAGGCACAGAACTTTTATTACTTGACTTGAGATCACAAAGCAAGTACAAAATGCAGCAGAAAACAACTGCTCAGGATTCACAAATCCATTCCACTTTCACTAAGCCTCCTCTCCCTTACTTCCCTTCTTGATACCAATTTTCAAAGTCAACTATTGCTAGCCCAAATTTGGTAACATGACACATTTCTCCACTGCTCAACTGACTTTATGCACTCCTCTGTAGCTTGGATAAGCATCTGTATTCGCCTCCCTGCTGTCCTTAGACTGGAAATATACAACAGTCAGCCTACTCGGGAAATGACGAACTATATTTCACAATACTTAATCTTTTCAATCATTTCCCTCTTGCTCATTCTCTCCCTCTTCTCCCCCCTTCCTCCTCCTCCTCCTTGTCCTCCCCAAAACTTGCTCATTCTCTCTCTCTCTCTCTCTCTCTCTCTCTCTCTCTCTGTCTCTCCCCTTCCTCCTCCTCCTCCTCCTCCTCATCCTCCCCCCAAAACTGATTTCAAAAACTCAACTACCCTGGAAAATGAATCTATACACTTTGACTTAATAATTATTTGATAAATTTAGAGGTGACTACAAGGGTATGCCACCTGCATGGCAAGCCTGCCAAGCTGCCTGTGTTGTATTTGATATGCCAAATACCAGTAACAATTATATTAGTTCATTCCAGTGACCTAATATAATGGTTTGAGGCTCTTTATGTTCCTGGAGCGAATAGATGCCCTTGGGCTCTACTAGCATGAGACAGGACATATGGAGATGTTACTGGTGCCCGCTCGAGCAAATAGATGATCAACGGGAGGATAGTGATAGTGATAAAAATGTGCAACTTATATATGCTGACATATGAACACATGCATTTGTCCACATATAAATACATGTACACACATACTCCCTCCCATACCTCTGATGTTTAATTTTTACCTCAATGTATGAAAAACAATTCTCTTTCTGTCTGCTCCTGGTTAATTTTCATTCCCACAAAGGTCATTTTTGAATAAGAGTCTGCAACAACTCCAGGGAAATTTCATGTGACAGAAGTCTGATAGCAGTAGGTGGATTTTGATCTTTTCTCCAGCCAAACCACACCCAGACATCGAGGAGAGCTGGGTGAACTCTGTCTTCTTTCCAATATTTACAGGTTTACCTTGCCTTGTCTTTGGTCGTACCACAGCTGTCCCCCTTCCAGAACTGAGAGTTGTTCAAAGGAGCAGATACACTGTATGCTGGTCAGGTCAACTCCTCATGCTTTCCTGACATTGATGGCCTCCGCACAATCTCTCTTGACACAGAAACTTCCCTTGTTTCTTTTTTTTAACATTTTATTATACCACCGTGAGATATACAATTACAACGTTGTTTGCGCTTGAGGGTTTCGGGTCACACAAAGTGTTCCAGCACCCTGCCCTCCACCAGTGCCCCCTCAACTACCACCCATGTCCCCAATTCCCCCCCCCCCTCCCACATCCTGCCTAAATGGCAGGTTCTTTATCTCCTCTCTCTCTCCCTCTCTCTCTCCTCCTTCTCCCACACATTGTGGGTTACACTACGTATACTTAGAAGCCATCATTTGCATTTTTTGTCTGTATTTAATGCTCAGTTCTATGTTGGTATCAGACCTTTAGACATTTATTCACACATGTTCCCTTCTCTATCTAACCAAACCTCTGACTCCCACGCGCTTGTGGTAATTTCCACTTTTGATAAGATCACCTGGTATATTTATGTCATGCAAATAAATGCAGTCATTCTATGTCTCTCTCTTTCCTTCTGACTAATTTCACTCAACATGATTCTCTCCATGTCCATCCATTTATAGGAAAATTTCATAACTTCATTTTTTCTGACAGCTGCATAGTATTCCATTGTGTAGATGTACCACAGTTTCTTTATCCAGGCATCAGTTCTCGGGCATACTGGTTGTTTCCAGGTTCTGGCTATTGTGAATAGTGCTGCTATGAAAATAAAAGTGCGGATTGTGTTTCCGCTGTGTGTTTTTGGCTTTCCAGGGTATATTCCCAGGAGCGGTATGGCTGGGTCAAAAGGGAGCTCAATTTCTAGTCTTTGGAGGAATGTCCATATTGTTTTCCAGAAAGGTTGTACAAGTCGACATTCCCACCAACAGTGTATGAGAGTCCCCTTTTCCCCACATCCACGCCAGCACTTGTTGCTTTTACCCTTTTGGATATGGGCCATTCTCTGTGGTGTGAGGTGATATCTCATTGTTGTTTTGATTTGCATCTCTCTGATGATTAGTGATGATGAGCATTTTTTCATATGCCTTTTGGCCATTCGGATTTCTTCCTTGTCAAAGTTTCTGTTCATCTCTTCTCCCCATTTTCTAATGGGGTTGGCTGTTTTTTTTCTTATATAGCTGTACCAGTGCCTGATATATCCTGGATATTAACCCCTTATCAGATGGGTATTGGGTGAATATTCTTTCCCATTCTGTGGACTGTCTTTCTATCTTGGTCACTGTTTCTTTCGAGGTGCAGAAGCTCTTCAGTTTCATGTAGTCCCATATATTTATATTTTCTTCTAGTTGCTTTGTTAATGGTGTTTCACCTTTGAAGATGTCTTTAGCTTCAATGTCATGGAGGGATTTTCCTATATTTTCTTCAACGTACTTTATGGAATCAGGTCTGATATTGAGATCTTTAATCCATTTTGATCTGATTTTTGTGCAAGGTGTTAGACACAGGTCCAAATTCATTTTTTTACATGTAGCTGTCCAGTTTTCCCAGCACCACTTGTTAAAGAGGCTTTCCTTACTCCAGTTTGGACCCTTTGCACCTTTATCAAAGATTAACTGATCATATCTTTGAGGGTGGGTGTCAGGATACTCAACTCTATTCCATAGGTCCACAGGTCTGTTTTTATTCCAGTACCACGCTGTTTTAATTACTGCTGCTTTGTAGTACAGTTTGAGGTTGGGAAAGGTGATGCCTCCCATCTTCTTCTTCCCAAGGATTGCTTTAGCTATCCGTGGGGGTTTATTATTCCATACGAATTTCAGGAGTGTTTGGTCAATTTCTTTAAAGAATGTCATGGGAATCCTTATAGGAACCGCATTGAATCTGTACAAAGCTCTAGGGAGTATTACCATCTTGACAATGTTAATTCTCCCCATCCATGAGCAGGGAATGTGTTTCCATTTCCTCGTGTCCTCTTTTATTTCTTGAAGCAGTGTCTTGTAGTTCTCTTTGTATAGGTCCTTTACACACTTGGTTAAGCTGATTCCTAGGTATTTGATTTTCTGTGGCACAATTGTGAATGGAATCGATTTCTTAATATCCCTTTCTTCTCTTTCGTTATTTGTGTATAGGAAAGCCACCGACTTTTGGGTATTGATTTTGTACCCTGCCACTCTACTATACATATCTATTGTTTCTAAGAGTTTTTGGGTCGAGAGTTTAGGGTTCTCTAGGTATAATATCATGTCATCTGCAAATAATGATAGCTTGATTTCTTCCTTACCTATCTGGGTGCCCTTAATGTCCTTTTCTTCTCTGATTGCTATGGCGAGTACCTCCAGTACTATATTGAATAAAAGAGGTGAGAGAGGGCAACCTTTGTCGTGTTCCTTATCTTAAGGGGAAGGCTTTCAATTTTTCCCCCATTGAGAATGATACTTGCTGTGGGTTTTTGGTAGATGGCTTTGACTATCTTGAGGAAGCTTCCTTCAATTCCCATTTTCTGGAGGGTTTTAATCATGAATGGGTGCTGGATCTTGTCAAATGCTTTTTCTGCATCTATCGATAGGACCATATGGTTTTTATTTTTTCTCTTATTGATGTGATGTACTATGTTGATTGATTTGCGAATGTTGAACCATCCTTGCATTCCCGGAATGAGTCCTACTTGGTCATGATGTATGATCTTTTTGATGAGTCTTTGGATTCTGTTTGCTAGTATTTTGTTGAAGATCTTAGCATCTGTGTTCATCAAGGAGATTGGTCTGTAATTTTTCTTCTTAGTATTGTCTCTCCCTGCTTTGGGTATCAGGGGTGATATGCGCCTCGTAAAAAGCTGTTTGGGAGTGTTTCTGTTTCTTCTATTTCCTGGAAGAGCTTGAACAGGACTGGCAGTAGGTCCTCCTTAAAGGTTTGGTAGAATTCGCCAGTGAACCCATCTGGACCTGGGCTTTTGTGTTTGGACAGACTTTTAATTACTGTTTCAATTTCCTTGATGGTGATAGGCTTATTCAGGTATTGGAGGTTCTTCTTGTTTCAATCATGGGAGGTTATAGGACTTCAGGAATTTATCCATTTCTTCTAGGTTCTCATGTTTTGTGGCATACAGGTTCTCAAAATAACCTCTGATGATGTTTTTGGATTTCTGTTTTTCTGTTGTGATGTCACCATTTTCATTTCTGATTCTGTTTATTTGTGTTCTCTCTTTCCCTGTCCTTACAAGTCTTGCCAGTGGCTTGTCAATCTTGTTTATTTTTTAAAAAAACCAGCTCTTGGTTTCATTAATCTTTTGGATTGTTTTTTTTTGGTTTCCAGCTCGTTGATTTCCTCCCTAAGTTTCACTATTTCCTTCCTTCTGCCTGTGTTGGGCTTCCCTTGTTGGTCTTTTTTCTAATATTTTCAGCTGTGAAGTCAGGTTATTTATATGGGCCCTTTCTTCTTTCCTGATGAATGCTTTCAGAGCTATGAACTTTCCTCTTAACACAGCTTTTGCTGTGTCCCACAAGTTCTGATAGTTGGTATCTTCATTGTCATTTGTTTCTAAGAATCTTTGGATTTCCCGTTTGATTTCTTCTATGACCCATTTGTTGTTCAGCAGTGAGCTGTTCAGTTTCCAGGTGTTTGGTTTGACTCCCTGCTTCTGTGTATGGTTCACTACTATTTTGAGTGCATCGTGATCTGAAAAGATAGTCGACACAATTTCAATCTTTTTTATTTTGTTGAGGTATGCTTTGTGGCTCAGTATATGGCCTATCTTGGAGTATGTTCCATGTGCACTGCAAAAAAATGTGTATTCAGCTTTTTGGAGATGAAAAGCCCTGTATATATCAACCAGCTCTCTTTCTTCCATTTCTTCCTTCAGGCCCAGTATTTCCCTGGTGAGTTTCAGTCTCGTCAATCTATCCCTAGTCGATAAGGCAGAGTTGAAGTCTCTGACAATTATTGTGCTACTGTTAATGTCTTCTTTGAGGTCTATTAATAATCATTTTAAGTATTTTGCTGGCCCCTCGTTTGGCGCATATATTTAGCAGTGTAATTTCTTCCTGGTATACATACCCCTTTATTGTTAAGAAATGGCCTTCATTGTCCCTTTTGACCTTTTTCAGCCTGAAATCTATATTGTCAGATACGAGTATGGCCACACCCGCCTTTTTGGGAGGGGTTGTTTGTGTGGAGAATGGTCTTCCAGCCTTTGACTTTGAGTCTGTGTTTGCTCTGGTTATTCAGATGTGTTTCTTGTAGGCAGCAGAATGTTGGATTCAGTTTTTTTAATCCATTTTGCCACCCTGTGTCTCTTAATTGGTGCATTTAGACCATTGACGGTGAGAGAGATTATTGTCATTGGATTTTGTGCCATCTTTCTGTTTAACCTTGTTGTGGTTTTGGGTTGTCTTATTTTACAACAGACCCTTCAATCCTTCTTTTTAGAGTTGGTTTTGAGTCCATGAATTTCATGAGTTGTTGTTTATCCATGAAGTTGTGTATCTTTCCTTCGCATCTGAAAGTAAGTCTAGCTGGGTAAAGAATTCTTTGATGAGGCCTGAAGTTCATTGAGTCTTTTCACTATATCCCACCATTGTTTTCAGGCTTGGAGTGTTTCATCTGAGAAGTCTGCTGTAAATCTCAGGGATGCTCCTTTGTATGTGATTTCCTTCTTTGATCTTGCTACTTTCAGTATTCTATCTCTGTCTATCATTTTTGTCATTTTAATAAGGATGTGTCTTGGAGTATTCTTATTGGGGTTTCTTTTTAGCTGGTATCCTTCGGACCTCCTGTATCTGGGAGCATGCTTTCTTCAGTTCGGGAAACTTGTCAGCGATGATGGCTTTGACAGTTTCTTCTTCATCAGGGTTTTCTTCTTGCCCTTCTGGCACCCCAATGATGCGTATGTTGTTCCTTTTGGCTTCATTCCGATTTTCTCTGGTAGTCTGTTCGTTGATTGTGAGTCTTTTTTCCATCTTCTGGTGTTGTCTACAGAATCTCTGAACCTTGTCTTCAAGATCACTAATTCTTTCTTCAGTAGCTGTTACTCTGCTTTGGAGGCCTTCTCCTGTGTTTTTCAGTTCACTTAGCTCATTTTTATTATCTGTCATTTCTGCTTGTACTTTGGTCTGAAATTTACTCAATTCTGCTCTAATTTCCTCCTGTACTTTACTGACTTTGTATTCCATTGTTTATTTTATTTCCTTGTACATCTTTAACAGTTGCTTCCGAAATTCCTTTTCAGAGAGGTTATATAGCTCATCGTTATTGCTGGACTCATCTGTATTAATAACTTCAATTGTAGAGCTTGAAGGACTTTTTGCACTGCTTTACCATAATGACTATCGTAGGTTGAAAATGAGTGTTCTGGGCGACTAGTCAGTATAGTTATTAGGTGCCTGAATTACTTTGCAGCTAGGGACGTATAGCAAAGAGTGTAGGGGACAATGCTCAGTGTTAAGTCAGGTAGATAGAATATAATTCGCATGGGCGCATGTCCGCGCGGTTTTGGATTTTGGGGGTGTCTGTGGGTGGTTCCGGTGTCAGGGGGTTGGGGTGGAGGTCTTGCAGTGGGGAGGTCCTACGACGCTGGGTGGGGCTCGGTCCCTCCTCAAAGCTGGAGCCTTTTCTCCTGGAGCCGAGTGGTCAGGGGCTGCCCGCCACGGGAACGCACCTGGGGGGAAGAGCGCGGGGATCTGCTGGGCATCGGGGCTGGATGGCTTCAGAGGGAGGTGAAACTTTCTTGTTTCTATGAGAAAAAATTATTTTTCTCTTACTTTTTCTACTGCCCAACTTTTTCCAGTAAATCTTTCTATGCTTTCTAGGGAACCATTCAATGGTAAGAAGACGTCATTCTAAATTCAGTATAACATAGAAGAAATGTATCTCCTGTTAGATAAAGTCCATTTTTCTGAACATGCCTGGCTCTATATACTTCTCATTCTTATTAACACTGAATGCCTGGCTGAAAGCCAGAACTAAATATTTATGCTTCCCTAAAAGCACCTGCTATTTATCTTTTCGGATCATCACATACGCATTTGACATACTTTGAAAACCTTTTCTCATCTCATTTGACTAATTATCTGCTTCTCATGCCTCCGAACCCAGTGCTACGGCCTCCTCCATGCAGTCTTCCAAACACCACCATGAAATCATTTATCACCAGTTCTTTTGCTGTATAGTCACGTACCATATGACCATAGAAACTTAAGGTACATTTACTTTCTCACTGTGTCATGTATTTCCAGTGGAATTTTATGCTGCCCAGAAGCTACTGTTTTGCTAGCACACCCTAATATCTCACATATCTACTATCTTATATATCTGCTTACATAAATCTGGGTAATGAATGGGTGTGAGCCAGTCTTCGCTTTGGAGCCAACTAGAATTTAAAAATAATGTGAGGAACTTGTCAAGTGAACTAGAAGGTTAGCAACTTTGCATCATCATTATTGAAAGCACGTAGGCTATCTGTTCCATGCAGAGAAAATTAAAATAACAAAAGCAAAGATCTTATCCATTAGGAAATGTGTGTAGTGCTGACACTCTGATATTTATCTTGCTCACTCCCTAATTTCTTCAGATCCTCCACATCAGAGAAGTTAAGATCTCCCCTTTGCCTTATCTCTGAATAAATTAAAGTTCTGATTGTACAAAGGAGGTTTTAAAAATGAGAAAACCCTTGCAAGAATGCTTTCAGAGCTGGGTCCTCAACTGCAACAGGACAGTATGTCTGTTGCTGACCTTTAAATTCAATAAAGGATCTACTGCTCAGAATCTTATTGTTCTTCTCAGGGCGACAGGGTGAGTGTTCTGGGAGTCTTGCCAAATATCCCATCTCGAAAATTCAGAATAGAAAGCAAATTATTTTCTACCACATTAACCATTCAAATTATCACTGAAAAGAACTGATCTTTTTTGGTTTACTGTGATCCAGAACTTAACCAATACTTCTATATATTTGGAGTAATTCACTTCTTATTGAATCAGAGAAGAGTCAAGAAATTTTGAAGAGAAAAAAAACAATTTTATTTCTTACTGACTTAATGGTTTGAGAGCATGTCATAGGATTAACATATGTAGCCTGGTTTTGTAGTTTCTGAAATAAAGGAAAGTTTATCAACTAATAAGCAGGCAAAGATGGTTTTTTAAAAGGGATGGGGGTCTCTATAAAGAAATAAACTTCCTAATAGCAAGCTCAAATCAAGAGCTAGATGGAGAAGTCATCGATATTCAAAGATCAAGCCAACAAAGCCACTCATCTGTTTGGAATGTGATTAGTATGGCTTTAGGAAGTATAGCCCAAACAGTAATATAAGATGTTAAAGTATTTTAGGAGGTCAGAGAGATAATGCAGAGGGCACAAGTTTTGTGTGACTGGGTTCGATGCTCTGAATCTACCACCATGAAGAGCCTATAAGCAAGGAAAGATGTGGTCCAAAATACTCCCTAAAATTATTTTGATAAGTGATGTCCAATATATCTGAAACAGTATAGATTTTATACTAATCAAATCAATTATATGCCAAAAATATTGGGCAAGGAGTTTATTACCTCAAAATTCAGGTATCTAAAGAAAGTGGGTCTCCACAGAAAACTGAGGGTTCTGAGCAAACAATGAAATAGTGTAATCTTACTGAGCAAAAAGCTGCACAAGGACAGAATGAGGAGATTACAAAGATTTTCCTCTTCATCTGTAGTTCAAAGAATCTTGGGCAGTCAGATGGCTTACATAGCTGTTCAGCATTCTAAGAATGATTCTTTCTTCATACCAGTATAGAAGACAATATAGGAATGTGAAATAATGAGGAGAATGTGAAAAAATAATGAATGGAGGAAAAGAAGAGCAACAGAGCCTCTGACATGACAGGGAAGATAGGCTCACAGTGGTGATCACAGATACTGCATGCTTGAGGCCACAGCTGGAAACAGGCATTATGGTAGCGCTACCACTGGGTTGGCTTTCTCCAGCCTCCAGCCCTGCTGGCTCCAAGCAATACTATTCTTTGCCTCCACACTGCTGCTCCCCAGGTCACAGGGAGGGACACAGGGGCCTCCAAGCATGACAGGGAGTTGCTCATATAAAATTAAATAAGCTTAGGAGCTCAGTGAAGGGATATACATGATAACCCTTCAGTTCTGTACTGCAAACCAGAATGCACAAAAGGAGAGAGACAGAGAGAGAGTGCCTGCCATAGAGGCAGGTTGTGGTCGGAGGAGTGGGAGGAAACAGGGCCACATTGGACATTGAGGGTGGTGAATACCTACTGGTGGAGGGATGGGTCTGGAACACTGTATGAGTGAAACTCAACCATGAAGAGCTTTGTAACGGGCCATTGCATGGTAATTCAATCAAAAATCTGTCACCTGCTCACAATCCAAGTGCAATCCTCAGCATTGTTGCTATGACCCCAAATGCCTCAAGAGTGTGATCTCTGGCACGCCATGACCAAGTGTATACAAGCATCACAACTAGAAAAAGCAACCCCACCACTAGGGTATAAGCACAGCAACCATGTGTATGACCCTTGGTCAACATAACAACAAAAACAATAGCAACAAAGGGGTAATGAGGAAAAAAACAAATAAGACACCCTGTCTCATTGGCCTATGAAACCATTTAAATTTTTTTGTCATACCTCATTTTTGTTAATCTATTCTGTTAAGCCCTTTGTGTCTATAATCCTATATTAAATGATCTTATTCAGCTGTAAAGTATAAACTGTGGGGAAAAAATACAGACGTATATGGGCCTTATTATGCTTTGACAGCAATAAGTGAGATGGGGTCTCTCAGAACAGCTCCACTGGAAGATTTCTCGCTTCTGAACTAAAACCGGTGTTCCAAAATCTTGGCACTTTTTGAGTGAATCTTAGATATTTTTCACCAAATACACTTTGTTTTCAAAGTTACCCTGTGTATTGTTGGGTATTTCACAAGATCTATGGCCAATAAAGCACACGTCCAATTCCACACACATACACAATTCTGTCCATCAAAAATCTCTTGGGGGAAGGAAGAAAAGACAAGTGGGAAGAGTGACCCTGGCTGATCAACACCAAGATGAAATCTAATTAGAATTTTTGCTTACCAAATAATGGCTATAATTGCTGTCCCACGTGATAATTATGGAGTATTTCAAGTTTTAAATCTTCAGTTTATTTTATCTTCAACTTTCCAAAGGGGAATTGATTTTTGCAAATATCATTACACATTGCAAAGCAGATAGTTAATTAAAGTCAAATTTAAAATGTCAGAGTTGAGCTAAAATCCCCAAAATTCCCTGACACAAAATGAGTGTGTGGGCACAAGAGAAAGAAAAAGGATATAACCTTCTGTTTGTTTAGTCTCTTGAACGTCTGCATGCACAGGGAAGGGAGGGCATTGCTCAGTGTCTAGGATACATGACAATCTAGACTTGCCTGTCTGAGAAATGTGTCCTTAATCGTTAGAAGTAATTCAAACTAACAAGGGGGAAACGATGTGCACTTTGAATCTATGTAATGTTGCATTTAATCGCGTCTTGCTTCATACTGGTTTGCCACATTGCTTCTCAGGCTAATATCAATAGAGAAAAACAAAGAAAAATACCAAAGGAACTGTCCAAATGGCAGAGTCATGCAGTTGGGACAAAAAACAGCTTTTAACATTGCTATTCATACAAGAAGACATAACGCCCATATTCACCTTTTGACACATGGAAAAAAAATTAGAATGTGGTTTTGCTTTTGTCAGTGCCTGAGACTCTGAATAAAGTGACTTCTGAAGGACTTTTGACTTTTGAATGATTGCCAAGGCAACTTAGCAGCCCTATCATGAACCTTACAGGATCTTATGCATGAGGCTGATTTGTCCTAGATGCCACCAGGCAGCCTTGTCTCGTGAGGGTGAACCTAGAACCTCCAAGGCCCCCTTTAATTTGAATGTCTTTGCCCTCTTTCACATAGCAGGCACTGACCAACGAATAAAACCTGAATTCTACAACCTCAAGTTGAAGCCACCTGAGTCTTTGGAAACGGAGTCTGTGATTGATTTTCTTGACATTTGACTCCCTTCGTTACCAAATGCCTTCTGTTTCGTCTTGTTCATCTTATTCTCTGGGCCTCATAAGACACTTGGGGAATCTTAACCATGTTCCCATTTTAGAACCCGACCCTTTTATTGACCACTAAGTGAACCCCAAAAATCTCTACCTTTCCTTCATGAAAAATAAAAACTGCTGTCAATCACAGAATATACTGAGGTATGTGGCCTTGTAGATTAATAAATTTAATCTTAAATCATCCTATCTCTTAGAGTTATACATTATGGCAGATGCATTTTCCAAAGTAGGGAGAAGCGCCTGCCTTTCTGCATGCCCTTTTTTTTTTTTTTGGATCATACCTGGCCATGCTCAGGGGTTACTCCTGGCTCTGCACTAAGGAATTACTCCTGGCAGTGCCTGGGGGACCATATGGGCTGAGCGGAGTCTAGGTTCTAAACACACGATCCTATAAACAGCAGCAGTAAGCAAAGACAGCCATTCAGTCATGAAAGAAGTCAACACACATCCTGGTTCAGTAAAGTTGAAATCCAGAGAACAGATCTGGGGCTGCTGGTTTGAATGCCTCTTTGCAGGAATGTCCCTTGCTGGGATATGGGGCCTTGGCATGCAAATCGTTCTCTAACTGATAGAAGAGGCTCACCATGCTAGACTATTTGGACAATGTGTTTTCTGGCAAATATCTGTTTTCCTTCTGCGAGCTTGGAACTCTGGTGCAATTAAACTGAAAATGATTAAGACTTGGGATAGCAGTGAAGAGAGTCAAAAAATGAAAGTGATGGCATTGAGTTTTCATGCTATTTCATTTATGCTTACAACTTCATGCATGCTAAAGAAGGTTCACTGCAGTCAGTGAAAGCTGCAAAGAATTTGAATAGCACACAACTCCCTTGCTTTGACTGATACATGTGAATGAGCTAAAAATTTAAACTCTTAAGTATTGAAAACATTATGTCTTCAAAAGGGTGATTTTTTTTTATTCTATTTGGGCCTCATTAAAAGGAAGACTGCATGAAAATAGAGGCGATATCCAGATGAAAATATACTTTAGTTTTAAGATGCAGTTTTCAGCTTGCTAATGAGTTCTTAATGAAATAAAATGTCTGATCCTTAAGAGCTGGGTATTTTTCTTTGCTAGTGCTCATATTTAAGAGTGCATCAATTTGGACTCTCCAAGAAGAGAGGAAACTTAAGGGTAGAGCTAGCCATGTAATCCGGCACGACTGCAGATTTGCTACTACACTAGAAAAGTTGTTGGGATTTGGTGACATTCTGAAATAAAAATCTTATATTCCTGGGCTCAATTCCATATGCAACCATATACAGTCTGCTGTGGGCTGGTTTAGACTTAGTACTCACTTGCTAAACATAAATCAGAGATTTCTCCATTCCATGAATAGAACTCAAACTCAGAGACTGTTACTGGTCTAAAACACCCTCCATGGCTGCTCTATGAAGTGTAAAATCATTGCAAATGCTGGCAGGCATGTCTGAATTACATAGAGAGTTCCGGGAAAGGGATTTGATATTGAGCTGATGGGCTTCATTCTGCTGATAAAGAGACTAATTGCTTCCATAATGTGTGATTAATGCCAAAACTACACACTGAAGGAGTAACAGCACCAAGGAACCAGCCAAGTTTTTAAAACAGATATTTAAGATGAGATTTCACTGGCTAAATCTAGGGCTTTCTATAGCCAAGAATCGAGGCAACACTGCGGACTGGCTGCTGCATCCTGAGGTCCTAATGATCAGAATTTTGTTATGAAGGAGCCTTGAATGAGTGACAAAAGTGAATACTGATGAAGTCGTGAAATTTGCTCCTAAATGGATGGACATGGATGGTATCATGCTGAGTGAAATGAGTCACAAGAGAGACAGACAGAATGATTGCACTCATTTGTGGCATGTAAAAAAACATACTATGAACCAATATACAAGGATAGTAGAAACAAGGGTAGGAGATTTTGTCCACGTGTGGAAATCTGCTTGAATCACTTGGGGGAAAGGCAATTGGGATGGGGAAGGGCCCTCTATGGCAAAGACAGTGGTAAGTGACCACTATGTGTATAAAAGCTACATGCAGAATAGATAAAGGAATAAACATGGGACCCTCTCAGTATCTGTACTGCAAACCATAACGCCCAATGGGAGACAAACAGGGATAAAGAAGGAAAGCGCCTGCCATTGAGACAGGCTGGGGTAGGGGGTGGGGTGTGCATAAAAAAACTAAAAATAACTTTTAAAAGGGAGGGGCCCATCATGATAGTCCAGCGGGTAGAGCATTTAGATGAACCGGGTTTGATCCAGGGCATCCCATATGGTCCTCAAGCACCACCAAGAGTAATTCCTGAGTGCAGATCCAGGAGTAACCCCTGAGCATCGAGGGTGTGACCCCCCAAAAAAAAAGTGAATACTATGCAGAAAAGAGATGCTATGTAGTGGCCTATGGTTATTATTTTTCAGTAGGCTTACAAGGAATTGTCTGTAAACTTAAAGTTCATATAGTTACAGAGGTCTCATTGTGCCTCTATTCTACACACAGATTATAATTTCAATTTAAGAACTGCTTTTCACCTGCAGGTCTGACAACTGGGTACAAGCTAGC